>JAIFZK010000010.1:3785000-3992500 GCA_027481765.1 Tenualosa thibaudeaui | reverse complement strand
AAAAATAAAATAATGTAAATAAATATTAAACAAATATTCAGACACCTAAATGGTTCAGAATGTAAATTGTGTTCCGTGAGATTTTGCATTGTGATCAATATTTTGGTTTATGCTTTCTCAACGAGACCATAGGCCCAAAGAAATATATCGTTTATAATTTCAACAGTAGGCTCCGGTGACCGAAGGAGGGAAGACCTGACAAAGATATATGTATGCACACATAAATGCATGAGCAATTTTTCTGAAGTTTGGTCTTGTTCAGATAATCCCATTAATGCTGAGTGAGGGAGCTCTGTTGGGAGTATTATGGAAATATCGGTTTTGATTTAATGAGGTTGCTCGCATCAGCGGAACGTTGCAGGAGAAAAGTCTACATCCGAGTTTCAAAAACGAAAATTGGAAATGGGACTCCACGGCAGGAGTCCTTCCCCTAAACCCAGGAAAAGAATACCACATTTAATACTGTACAATCTACGTGCCGAGAACAATGTTTTTATGTTCAAGGTCTTTTATCTGTCTCGTCTAATGACTTCCCACAGCGGGTTGTTAGTATTTGACAGCGGGTCTCAGGACGGGGAACTTTCAGACAATTTCACATTCAAAGGAGGTCCATCAAGGTATATGATTGGCAATTTTCGTCATAATCTTCACGTTATTAACAGCGGAATTGACACTGTGGAAATGTGTGTGCAAATGCTAAGCGCAATTCTGGTGCATCTGAGAAATCCCATGAGTTGTACCAGATTTAGAACGAGATCATTATTCTGAGGTGACATTTCAGATGTTGCTTAAATGGTATATGCACAAGCCTACAGTTTCACTGAGCTATATCTTACAAAAATTGTGTAATGAAATTATAAGGGATGAAATGAAGCATTTTCCCTGAACCTTCAATATAGACGAGATAAGACTAAACGACTATCAAGTGGATAAACACCAAACAGTGTAGATTACTAATGATATTATTGAAATTATTAACACCATATGTTTCCTGGGTGTATTTGTATCAATTGTGCGCTGCCGACCATATCGCCGTTTTAAAAGATTTCGCCCTGACCCAAATTGAGTAGTTACGAGAAAATAAATAAATAAATAAATAAGGCTAAATAAAATACACAACATAAAGAAAAATAGAGTTCAGAGTTTTTGTTCTTCATTTTTCTCCAGTGACGAGTTATCTATTTAGAGAGCTTTCTTCTCTCTGATCTGGCGATGGAACTGCGGTTTTGCTCAGCACTGCAGCTGAATATGGCAAAAATCCGCTCTCGGACCTCTGGCCGGTCGCAGTGCAGGTGAAGTCAGAGCTGGAGCTCCTTGAGCCCAGGGCACTGGCCGCTTGACTGCTGTGGCAACTAAGACACGAGCAGGGCCCAGTGGCCGAAGGCGCGCTGACTGCCGCGGCCGCAGCTGCTGCCGCCGCCGCTGCTGATGCTGCCGCTGAGCTATTGAGGCCTGCAGGTGACTGGTACAGTCCTGGATGCCGGAAGCTACAGAGCAGCTCTGGGCGCGAATAAGGATGAGAGAGTGCGCGGAAAGTATCGAGAGGGCGGATGGAGGTAGCGAAAGGTGACGAGGCGGCCCCTGTGGCAGCGGCTGCCGCGGCTGCTGCTGTGACGCCAACATGCGGATAGTAGTGTAGAGGCATGTGGGAATGGAAAGGGTATGGCAGACTTCCGGTAGCTGCCGCGTGCGTCATCATATAGGTGTAGAAACTGGGATCTGCTGGATGTGGCCAGGACATTGCCAGACGCTGCCTTTTATCTTTCATCCGCCTGTTCTGGAACCATACCTGGAAACAAAACCAACTCTCAGCTTTTGGAGAAATAGTCAAATAGCCTACACCTGTCCACATAGACGATCTCTGTTGTTTGCATGATGGCACGGTCCATCTCTTACGTGCAGCCTTTCAAACAGAGAGTCTGTGCAATTGTAGAGTACAGTGCTGGTGGAGATACAGTCTTGAAATTACATTATTTAGTTTTAAAACATGCAAGACAATGGAATTACACAGTATCAGACCTTCAAATATTAGTTTGCCTTAGCTGAACTACATATGACCTGAAAAAAACATGCTATTTCGTAAATTGTATGTGCAACCAAAACACCGTTTACATGTTTGTGTGTGTGTGTGTGTGTGTGTGTGTGTGTGTGTGTGTGTGTGTTTGTGTGTGTGTTAGGATATTGTCTATATGCAAGCTAATAAACAAAAGGATATAAGATAAAATTGTTTGAATCAAATTTATCCCAATCATCACTTCTTACCTTAATTGTAGTTTCTGGTAAATTCAACGCTGCAGCCAGTTCACATCTCCTGGGTCTTGAGACATAATTTTCCCTGTAAAACTCCTTTTCCAGTCTTCCAATTTGTTCCCTTGTAAACGCTGTTCGGTACCTTCTCACTTGGTCCGAGTTGGAGCTGTTGGAGCTTCCGATTGAATTACCGTTAGTGTTGGAAATTGAAGAGGAGCTTGTGTTGGTGGTCCCAGAATTACTGTCTGAAAACCCTAAAAATAACAGAGGAAGAGCAGTTAAATATCTGTATACATTTTATTTTTCCGTTGTTATACTTTATAAGATGCCTCACAATTGAATTAGAAAATATAAACGACTTGTCGTTTCACTTTGTGTGTATTAAAAATTAGACATGTATTTTAATATCTAAATGGCTACAGGTCTGATTAAGGTGTACATTCCAAATTACTCTTTAGATTTCAGAAGAAATGAAATCGTGTGTTTTTTGTTAAATGTGCAGCAAAATTATTCCTATTTTCACTACAAATGCTACTGTTAAACCGTAGCCTGCTAAATATTATTTTCATGTTGCTATAATGTATAAATTAAAATATATAGGCAATGTATAGACAATATACTAAAAGAGAATTTGTAGAAACAAAAAATACCTTTATTGTTTTCCTTGTGTTGGCTGACACTGCTCGGGGAACGATGCGATGGACATCCTACTTCAACATCACTATTAATATCGGAGTCTGGCGAAACTTCTGGATATAAGCTCATTTTCTTCCTGTTTTCTGAAGAAGAGATCTCCGCGGATGAGGTGTTGTCGTTGTGGTGTGGAGCGAATAAACTGTCGATTTCGAATTTTCCTTTTGTCGGGATATCCCCGAGACTCCCGTGCAGTGAGGCGGAGGTTAGTCTCGGGCTCAGGCGACCACTGTGTTGGGAATTTTCCAGGGCCTCTAGCACCGTGTTTCCTGCCGAGTCCGACAGATTTGAGAGCCTCTTCCCGGCAACAGGACTGTGTAGCCCTCGTTCCATCAGAATCATCTCTTTTCTTATCCTCTCCATCATGAAGATTCGTAGAAAAAAGCGAAAGTTCCAAGTCTGGTTCTCCGTTGAGTTGTGGTGGGGCTAATCCGCATTCAGCTCTGCAACTGTCTCTAAATAATATAACACCTTTTTATGAGCGAGTCGGGGAAAAAAAGAGTATAGAATGCCAAAGCGTGCAACGAATGACTGCTCAAAATGACCCGTGCATCCTCTATCCAGTCCAAAATGTCATTCATCAAAAAGAGGTTTGCAGGCGTGTGGAGAAGGTGCGCGTGCAGCCCTTGGAATGATCATTTATTGTAACAGGTTTATAAGCAAATAAATACACGCGGGTTGTCAGCTGATGATGGAGGCGGCCTGCGGTCAGACGCGCAGATCCAGGTGGAGAGGGAGAAGAGAAGTGAAGAGTGGAGCTTCTGTCCCTCGCTTGATCAGAGGCTGCTTTAGATCGCTCCTGGGTTTGGCCTCTGGGGTGAAATTGACAGTCTGATTAATAAAATGAGCGCGGCAACATTTCCCTCTTCATTTAGGAATATCATTACGCTTTGATTCTCTATTGTTCCTCCCTTCTGTTGTCGCCACCTCCTTCTGTTTCCTTTTTTCTTTCTGTTTTTTTACTCTGTCGATAATTTAGCTCAGTGTTTCGAATCACACATTAGTTAATATCCTGAGCACTCACTTTTATGCTACATATAAACTATTCAAACGTGAAGAAAATTCACATTATAGTTAAAACTCGCGAGTCTCTCTTTTAATAAGTGGAGAATGCAATTGGTGTATTTAAAATATTGGAATGCCTTCGTATATTTCATTAAATTTGGCTTGATTGTAAAGTAGTGTGGTATAGGATACCTGATTTCATTCAACAGACTCAACGAATGCATCAAGAAATGAATTCTGTTTTATTGTGACGGTGTTCTAATAAAACTACATAGTTTATTTAGCATATAATGAATGAGTGTGATTTAAAAACACGTTATTAGTGAAAATCAGTCCATCCATTGCTATTATGAAACATTGTGAAAATAAAAAAAACTAAAGATTTAAAAAGAAAGTAGTTATTCTGCTTCATAAATAATATTTCGGCTACACATTTTTAGATTTCACAGCCATGCTTTCTGATGAAAAATGGGGGGGGGGGGGGGGGGTAATAGAATCAGGGCTACCTCCAGTCACAATGCAGAAGTGTCATCATGAATCATAATTATGATGAATTACACCACACGGCTTTTATAATGGCCTCAGAGGACAAAATACACTTGTAATGCTGATATGTTCCCGTGTGCAGTTGGGTATATTTTGCATTTTTTCGCGATTTCTTGATGTTTAAATCCTCTTTATTCCAAATGTGAAATTAATCACGGTAGAGATATTAACAGCCATAATATCGAGATTACAGTGACCGAGTGCGGAATGTGGTGGGGGACTAGCTCATAATGGCGAGGTTAACAGGGAATGTGAGATGTATCCCTGCTGCGTACGGCAGAGGAGCCAGACAGATGCGAGAAGGAAGATTCATTCCTGTCCTCTGTCGCCCCCAACAGATTTTCTTTAGCAGTACAACAATCTGCCTCTCCCAAAAGTGCAATTGCCTATCGGACCATTCAGAAAACTTTTGAACTATCCATGAAGGCTACTAACGAGCACCCTAGCCTATTATCTAAGAGTTAATACGATTAAAAGTGCACAACCTACAAACATCTGTAAAAGACCAACTGCAATTGCACCAGGCAATCTTGCAATACATCCTACCTTACCTCTCCTCTCCGCGACAACGTTACAAGGAATTGGGAATATTCTGGCGACTGTCACTGCAGTTTTCAGTAGACGTACTGATTTGTGGAGACGATACAGCCGCGTAATTGAGGCGGCCTAATTTGCAATTTAGTTTGTAGCTTAACCTTGCACATAGGCCTACTGCATCATGGCAAGAAGAAACTGTCGAATTTCCCGATATTCTGCGTGAGCTGTACAGACTACGTCACCATGCAGATGCAGAATGTCATTAATGGCACTATACATGTCTGAGAAAGGAAAGTAATTTGTTTTAATTTCACTTGTGACAATCTGTTTTGCGCACATCGTGTCTTTCAGTGTATATTGACTGACCCCAAGACCTCACACTGAAATCCGTAAAACACAAGTCTACCTTGACTAAATCACGTAGGGCTATGTAAACGTTTCCACTTACATTTATGCATTTATCCCCCCCCCAAAAAAAATGTCAACTATCAATTGCTCAGGACCAGCCTCCCCTAGAGCAACTTATGGTTAAGCTCAGGGATCAACGGTAGCAGGATTCGAACCTACAAATTTTGAGGCTACGTTCATGCTAACCAGGTCCCTTAATCGCTAGACTACCACCACCACCCTGGTTGTTAGAAATAAATGTCGGTCAGCTGCATGTTCGTCGTTGCTGGCACAGGTACAGTAACTTTCAGGTATTGTTGTCTTTTTCCATAATTAAGATTATTGCAATTTGTTATACGTGTAATGATATAGTTTGTTGGAAGACTTCTTGCTTCTCTGTATCATTTCAAACCCAAAGTCCCTCCCATGCCCTAAGCCTTATACCCTCCTAGACTTAAGACCTCACTGACAATTCGACTGTGAATTCGTGCAAGTAAAGTCTTTAAGGGTTCATTGCAGAGTTGAGAAGGATATTGGGATATTGTGTCACTTTATGCGGCTATGAGGCATGGGGTGACCAGGCAACAGGCAAGACATGGGCCTATTTTAATAGCATAATTAGAGTAGGCCTATCATTTCAGTGGATCCTCTGTAAAAATTACAGTTCACCGCTGTAGCCTATAAATGGCCAAAAAATGTTTTTTTTTGTTTTGTTTTGTTTTTTTTTTTCTGCGTACGGATTCTAGAACAAGCCCTATAATGTTTGATATTGGTGATGGATCAAGCTATTTGTCCAAAATTGTTGTAAGGAAGTTCTAGTCAGCTTTGTGATATTTGGTATGGTTGGCATGGCATAGGCATAGGCCTAATCTAGATAGAAAACAAAATTGATGTTTTCGAGAACCATCCCCTCAGTTTGCGAACTTGGTCAGAGATGCTACAATAATAAAGTGAATTACTTTCACTTTTAAGTAATAAAGTGAATAAATAGAAGGAAGGAATAGCACTGTTAACATAATCGATTTATGGCAAACCTCTTAGAGCTTTGTATTCTACTTCTATATTGCTAGAAGGGTTTTTCAATTTTATTTTCAATGGAGTGAGTGAATTACAGGTTAAAAATGCAAAGCCTTGTCTTTCGTCTTAAAGCAACACTGAGTTCCGGTGTAAAACTAGTAAGCTGGCCACCTAAAAGTCACGTGTGATTGAAAGCTAAACTTCCCTCAAGTTTACACTAGATATTTCTATGTCCATGATTTGTCATTGGCACTATTGCACCGTCCTCCCTCCACTACATGTCGGGGTCTATCAATTGTTGGTGTGACTGGAAGTCCAGAAGAAAACAGCAGGTTACCACGTTAGTTTAAGACAGCCGTCTGGTTTCGTTTCCGACTCTTCAAATTAGTCTCTTTAGGAAGTCGTTTAACCACAGATGTTGCGCTCCCTGACCTGCTTGTGGCTCGGGGGTATTTTTGGATCCTACGACACATCCCTTTATGATTTTCTGTATATAAACTGATAGAGCCATCTAGCGATAAGACCATAACATTGCAATTTGTCCAGCTACAAATCAGCATTTCAATGTTAATCTTCAAGAGACCCTTCCGGCAAAATAGGCTCAGACATGTTATCCTACAACTGTCTACCTTGATCTACAGAATACCTGTGATCTCAGCTTTCTCAATACAAAATACAAAAGAAATACAAAAGTGAATATCGTTGTATATTCATCCTGACTTTTCTAGTTTATAAGGAAAATGACTGGTAGTCTTGAATCACTTTTAATATTCCAACAAAGTTAGTAGAGCAACCTGAATCTCTTGTAGGCTATAACCAAACAGTTCCATCCAGGACATATCTGTGGCCTGCATGTAACTGAATAATCGGCTACCCTTCTGAGAGTTAGATGCAGTTTAGACTTAGAATTTGACCTAGAATTTGTCGTGTTTGACACCAGACATATAGATCCAATGATCAAAACAGACATGAAATACGTTTCAAAGGGAATGGCTTTTTAGAGCGCAGTCTGGTGTTCACGTTCAAGGTCAAAGGGGCTCCCCAAACAGCGCTGGCTAGACCCACTCAGAAGTAGGTGAGGCTGATTAAGTACATAACCGTTGTGAATAACGGATATATCCCGTAAACTCAAAATTACGCATATGCATCTGGCAAACAATCTATCTGTAGCCAAAACTATGCCTGGTGGTTTACGTCTCTTATGTGCTACAAACATACCATTAGTTTACAGCTGAACTGAAATTTTGTTAGAGGAAAGGATAGGCTGACCTGTTAAATTTATCAAGGAAATACTACCTACCACTCAAACTTCTCAAAATGTAATCTGGAAAATTAAAGTTGCTCATATGCTTCAAGACACGCTTTGTCGTCAGTATATGCAACCACTAAGTCAGAAAAAAGGGGAGGGAATGGGGGTATATGTAATAAACTTTTTTTCTGCATCAAGGTCTGCGATGTAACCTACATCAAACGGTTTGAATGATTAAATTATGCCACACTGGATTTTTACAAGACCGGGTTAACTAATAGGCCTAAGAAACATTGCACAATAGTTTTGCATAGACCTAAACTACATCTTTCTTACATAGTTTACTGTGTTGGGCAGCCTTGGCGTGTTTGACCATTCAACTATTTACAAGAATACGAAACCAAAATGTTTTCAGTCACCCTGAAGTCAGTCACCTAGTAGTTGACCCACATATTCTCAATTTAGGTTATTCCAAAAATCTCCAATAACGTGGGACCCACACATTGAAATAGTAGTAGATCATTAGTTACAGTTTTTGTCTTATAGCAGTTGTGTAATCTGCTCTCAGACAATGGAAGTTCAGCAAGAGATCTAAAGATGCTGGCCATGCCTGACTGCAGAACGAAATCAGATTGCGTGAAAAATTACCTGATGGCAGTTAAAAATTGAGTTTGTTTTTGTATTTTGTGATCTCTTAAGATTAACTGAGGTAAAGCATTTATTACATATTCAGGTTGGTAGGCTAATCCTGTCGGTTCTTTCTAAAAAGGCATCTGATGGTGACGTCAAGTTTTAAAGAGTTGAAAGTGACCATGGCATATTTGTGGTTTATGAAGAATTCATTTGTCTATAGAAAAATTAACTTCGCTAAAACCCAAATTGCTCCGTGCCGCAGCAAAGTGTGGCTCCTGCGTCTGTATTATTTGCATGTCACGTGAGCACAACTGGCCAACCGTTTGTCTTGTTGTAGCAGTTGTGTAATTAGTTTGGAGAAAAATATAAAAGGTTATCTGTCATCTTTAAGCTTGGCCATATGACCTGTGCAGAACGCGTTTGAGAGCGGATAGGACTTTATTATGCACTAAAGGCAGATGAGTGGCTATACGGTAAGAAACGTGGAGTATTCCATAAGAAATGGAGGGTTTGGGAGGGGATTTAATGCACAACCGAAGTTTTTATCCGTCTGCTTTCGCGACACACACCAGCCGAACCGCACCAGGAACTACCGTGTACTCGGTCGGGGACAGGACAAACTCACTGACTCATGAAACTTTCAAAGCATATGGGTCCCTGCCTAATAGCACGCCCGCTTCAAATACATCTGTCGCCTTCGGTTGTCAACTCGGCAACAGTTGTTACAGTTGCAAAATACCGCAGAGTCCCGGTTTCCAGCATAATGTGTTAAAACAAACCGCTAATGCACCTCTTGGTGGACATTCAGACAAATCAGTGGACATGACAGGCTATCCTACCACTAATGTGCACTGCAGTGAACTTCCAGGGAGGGCGAAAGATTTCGGTGTTTATCAAGGCTTTCCAGCACACTATCCACGGATACCAGGATACATCGATGTACCTGTTGTGCCTCGAAATAGCAGTGGACAAGGACAAGGAGCAGTCCTACCAATGGAAAACTATCAGCCTTGGAACTGGTCAAGTAGTTGGGGTGGCCAACTTTACTGTGGGAAAGAACAGAACCAAAGCACGCACATTTGGAAATCTTCTTTTGCAGGTATGAACCGCGTTTTTTCATTATCTGGCCACTTTGAAAATCAAATGTAATGTTATCAAATGTAAGAAAATCTTGATGTAACTAAATAGTAGGTTACATCAAAAAAGTAAGGATAACGTCATACAGAGCAGAATACAGCTATAGGCCCAAAGACTCCAACACACAATCGCTTTCGAGTTCAATCGACCGCTCTCATATTTTGTGTTCCTCTTTTTAATCCGCAGGTTCTACATATGGTTGCAGTTGTTATATTATATTTGTAAATTAGTCTACATTTTGCAACTGCAGCTGTTCCTGTATTAATCAGTTATAATAAGATAACTCACGCCTCGCTGGTAGTAGTATACCTTGTTTAGTCTTTTTTTGTCTACGATTTATAGAGAAAGTTTACCTTGAAACTAAATATCCCCACCTTCCCATCTTCTCTTCATTTCCCCCCTACAGAGGATACCGCATTAAACCGGCCAGACGTCAACAACTTTTACCGGCGTGGAAGGAAGAAAAGGGTGCCTTACTCAAAGCCCCAACTCAAAGAACTTGAACGAGAGTACACAGTCAACAAATTTATCACTAAAGAGAAAAGGCGACGAATAGCCTCCTGCACCAATTTAACCGAAAGACAAGTGACGATATGGTTTCAGAATCGACGCGTCAAAGACAAGAAAATTGTGTCAAAAACAGCAAAAGACTTTGTGCCTTTTTCGTAAAATCCTCAATGTCCTCCATGGTAAATACAGGGTGATCTCAGGGACTGAAAATATGTATACATTTTTGCAATGATTCAAAATGTCAGATACGCAAATGTCACACTGGTCTAATTGCTTTTTTGGAGAGGTGTATAGTTTTGTGTTTCCAGCAACATGCATATAAAATCATATTATCTTAATAGTGGGCCTATTGCCAACATTATCTGTCTTTGTGTGTGTGTATGCACTGCTAGGCTACCTACCTACTCCTTTCCTGTGGTTTCCAAAATGTAAAAAAAAAATGTGCTTAAAATGATGAAAAGATGGTCTCGACGCGTAAATTAAAGACTACGTGAATCTCACACAATTACAGGTTGATGCTGTTCAAGTGTTGTTAAAATAATAATAATAATAATAATAATAATAATAATAATAATAATAATAATAATAATGTGTGTTTTTATTTCAACATGTCAATCGTATGATAGGCTGCGACATACTGAGAACTGGTCTAAATGGTAAATCGTCCAACAGAAAATGTCATAGTGACTTCCAGTCATATGAGCTTTTTAAAACTGACTTTACATTTAAAGTCTTAAACTTTACATTCAAACTTGAAACAGTAGGCAAACTGCTGCAGTCAATGTCCAAAGACTATCTCAACAATAAATTTGATATTTTGCCAGAGCTGACATCTTCAGTCATTACCTTTCATGGCCCAAATCCACTTTAATGATGGGTCTATGCCTATATCTATGTAAAAAAAAAAAAAAACGCTTAGTCTAGTTTTCGTGCCGCAGCTGTCAAGTGTTATGATTTACAAGTCTACACTGCAAACGTTTCCAGTTGAGGCAAAGTCTAAATAGAGGCTATACCAACAGCTTAAATGCACCCCGGTTTTATGAAGATTACGCATGCAAATGCAACAACTTTATAAGGAGTTTTCGCGATTACACCTTACCATTGACCTTGACTAGAATGTCGCTCATGAATAATCAGACTCCCCATTCATGGGCCTCTTTCGCCACCTACTGGTTCAGTTAGACAATTACACTGAGACAGACTGGTGAGGACGCATTCCCTGCTATTAACAAAAAGACCAATAAGCAGTTTAGCAATCGGGAAATGTCTCGATTAAATGATCCTTGTGTCTTACTTCAGATAGCCTATATCGTGGAGAGGTTTTAAAGTATGATATAGACTACCTGAAAAGTACAATATTGTGGAAAAGCCTTTATACAAATTGCGCCTGTTTAATGCCAAAGAAACGGCCAAGACGGCAGTGTTTAGGTTGTCTTCCTCTTAGAGGAATCGGTCTACAGCCATACAAAAAAGACTACTCATCTTGATCAGTTTCGTACTATTAGTGTTTGCCATAAATATGTACATTTAACTTTTATTTTGTTTATGCACTTGGACTTAAATTCTTGGTTTTCCAGACTTTGACCTTGAACTAAGTCAGAAGTCAGGCTAAACATAGGGCGTTTCAGACAGCCATATATAAAAAGCCAATAATAGATTAATCCTCTTGTCTGTGCAAACCATGACTCAGAGAAAAGAATCTCACCTTGGTGGTTTTCTTTAATTTACTAGACTCATAAAAACAGAGAGCGGATCTGTCGGCTGTCTTTTTCCGGAGACGTGGGTTAACAGTTGTCATTTTACTAACGCTTGCAGTGGGAACTCTTGTCATCTCTGTCAAGAACTTCAGAAAGGCCTACAAAAGGTAAGGGGCCAATATGGCCCATGTAGGCTAGGGTGAAGACATGTTATTTTGGGACAGTATTTTACGTATTTGCGAATAGTCTGCAGACTAGGTCTACTCCTTAATGATTTAAGACAGTCTAATGGGTTTCGAGTAATTGTGTTTAAAGACATGTACATTTAAATTGGTAAAGTGGTGACGTGTGACAAAAAATCTTGTAGTTTTGTGCAATCGCTGGATTTGTTTATTGTATTTATAGGCCTATATATCCATTTCTTTCAAAATGTGTAGCTACAGAGCAGACAAAAATCCGCATGCAGTTTTTATAATGTTTTGCAATAGATTACATAAACTTTGCCTTAGCTCAGTGTTGTAAACGGGACCCAATTATCAGCCAGTCTATTAGGGTTCATATGTATATTGTACAAGCTTAAACGTACAGTCTAATAAAACATGGCTCACTCGTCCTGATCAATATTCTTTTAAAATTCTTCTAAAACGAGGCAGGAAAGAATATAATTGACATGGTCAATTCAAAAGGGGCAATTTCTACACTTTTTTCTTTAGCCTTGACAATGGTAATTTAATTACATACATGCGCAGCACACATTTCTGTGTCTGTGCGGTTTTATCTGTAGATTTGAATACAGAAATGCTAGACGTGGAAAAAAACAAAAAATCTAACTTGTGCTGGAGTCGCATAAGTGTGCGTAACTTGTAACGTTGGGTATCCATTAGAAATTTGGCCAAAGTTGAAGCAAACCGACATAATTGTCTCATAACGTTTGATTTTTATGTTGTTTCTGCATTTTCGTGTCTGTGGTTTTCAGTGGATCTGTTGAGAAACTGATCAACATAGCAATGGCAACAGCGAAACAACCAGATGCGTGTGGGCCTTTTCGTTTTGTCTCATTTTTAGCGTGAATGGGTTACCGAAACGGCTTCCAGCAATGAGAATACAGGTCGTTAATTTTTAAGGAATTTGTCCTTTTCTATATCTCTTTATTTCTGTCTGTCTTTCTTTCTTTCTCTCTCTCTCTCTCTCTCTCTCTCTCTCTCTCTCTCTCTCTCTCTCTCTGTGTGTGTGTGTGTGTGTGTGTGTGTATTTTCTCACATCAGTGGCATATAATGCAAAGCCAGTTCACGATTACATTTCCTGAACTTATCTCGGCTTAAAAGTAAATACAAAGATTATTCTAAATGTATGTAGGCTACGGTAGGCCTATTTCAGACTTCAGAATCGAATGGTTACCACTTTGTGTCGATGCTAAGGGCGGAGCTGAACAACATAGCCTACTTAGCATATCACGTGATGTTGCATGGCCAAATCAACAATTACCCTGGTTTTATTCTTAAAGTGTAACTATAAGGTCTTCTAAGAAGCTTTTTAACGAACTCTCCGGAGATGTGCGAACGCAATCTTCTCAGTTCGGGCTATGTTGGTCCTCTGTTGAATTTTCCTTCTCCGGACTCTTTTTATTTCCCAAATTTACGAAGCAATGGAGCCCATCTTTCCGGACTTTCTCAGATCTCCTACAGCAAGAGAGAGGTGTGCTCGTTCCCGTGGACTTCCCCAAGTTCGTGCACGGCCCCACCACAGAGCCGCGCCTTCACTGGCTATCCTCAGCCGTTTCTGTCAGACTCTGTGCCTCAGAATACAAACCCAAACTACAGTAAAGGATCATCAGAGGAGATTATTAAATACAATTGTATGAATACACATCTAAAAAGCGAGGAGCCATATGGAGAGGAGACATCGTTTGTCGGTGACCATGGAATAACACGTTACATTAGTTCTAGCAAGTACGAGTTATCTTACTTGGACAGACGGTCACAGAACTCAGCTGCACACACCGAACTGACAAGTATGCAAGTAGCTAGCGATGGTGTGAAGCAATCCGTCAACTCCCTTGCCAAAATGCAACCATCCTCAAGTAGCACAGCACCCAGAGCATCCTTCTCTGATGGTATGCAATTGTTTAATTTACCTCTCCACTCCCGACTGGATTAATTAATAAAAGTGACCTTACATGCAGTGATCAAATATAAAGTTGTTTGTGCCCTGTTTTAGCAGATGTTGATGGCCGAAGTCTTGCGTTTATCAACAAAAAGAAAAATGCAGTTATTACTAATCACTAATCATTAATAGATGTCTATTAATTTTCCAGGTGTGCCTTGGTATCCATCACAAGTGAGACAGAGAAAAAAGAGGAAACCCTATACAAAACCACAGTTGGCCGAACTTGAGAGTGTATTCTTGATCAGTGAATTCATAAACCGTCAAAAACGAAAGGAACTGTCGGATAGGTTGGACTTGAGTGATCAACAAGTGAAAATCTGGTTCCAAAATCGTAGAATGAAAAAGAAGAGACTTTTGATGCGTGAGCATGCGTTTACAATGTACTGACCGCAGCGGGACGGCCTGTGGATTCTGACCAACGTAAAGGTCACGGGCGAGCGAAGCAGACGCCAGCCATGGCTGGAAGTCATGTGCAAAAATGGCCGACCTATTTAACTCTATATGATACTGACATTTGAATATTTATTTTCCAGAATTGTTGCGTCTCAAGCCCTGTTTGGGAATCTGCAGAGACATCTGTGATGCCAGGATATAGTGATGACAGGCTTAATGTAGTAGCCCGTACAATCCAGAATTGATCCACAACATTTACTGATTAACTGCAACATTTTGTAAAATGTTAATGTGTATTTTTCAATAACAGGTTGACATTAGCATTCAGTGTTTCGTAAGAATGTTTTTTTAGAAGTTACGGGAGAAAAAATAAAGACCAGTGATTAAAACTAGATCATAGATAGTTGTCATATACAACTTTGTAACGGCTTTGATCATTTAAAGCGTTTTTGACAAGACGTCATTAAAACGATTTGAATATGACAGGCTACATTCAGCAAAATGGCACATAGCATTAAAGAATGGTTCGTCACTTGTATGAAAAGGTGTTTGCGCTTGTTTAAATGTGCCGTGCATCTCTTCTTAGAAAGGTATATAACATGTTTTAGCTTACTATACCAATCACTGTGCAATTTTGATTAGATTTATGAACTGATATTTCTTAATGTTCTACTGATCAAAATAGAATGTACTTGTCTGAGGAAACTTAAGATACGGAGAGTAAATATAGCCTTTTACTCTAGGATGTTTCATCCGAATCGTGGAAGGAAGTTAGCCCAATATTTGGTGTATGAATCTAATTGAAGAATGAATTGTGTAGGCTATTAAACAATATGCTTTAGCATTAGGTATTAAATATGCTATGCTACACGTGTCTATGTGTTGTGGTGTGTTATTACGATTCTAACAGGTTATTCAAGCCTTTATGCTGAAAATGGAACTGTTGTATGCAGGGGTAGTGGTAAAAAAAAGGTGGGTAAACCATGAATTCGATAATCACCGTCACGTTGATTATAACATGTTGTATCATAGGACATTAGGAATATGTTGTGTATTAAATGTCTCCAAGAGTGCTGATGAGCATACATATTGTAAATATACATAATGTGGTGCGATTGGCTTGTGTGATGTTATGGATAAACAGGAAATGTTAAAGACTAACAATTGTTAAAGTTACATTTGGTGCATAAACTCTATTAGGAGATGCATCAACCTTATTTTAGAAACGCATAGAAGTGCATAAAGTGCGTTTACTTGCATTTACCCTCCATATCCACAGTCTGGTTGTGCGTAACGCGCGCCCAAGCTCAAGTTCGTTGGTCAAGTGAAATCAGACATTTGTCAGACTGAGAACGGAAATCATAACACATTTCAGTCTTTTTGTAAATGAGAAATTGTGTTTGTCTGTTTAAATAATAATAAAAAAAATCCCGATACAGACTTTATTTGAAATTGAAATTGGTGCGTTTTTGACGCTTCGTAGGCCATATTGTATTCACCATAAGCTGCCCAAGAAACTGTGGATGTATTTGCATATTTGTGATACCTTTCCATATTTTGCATATGCATTACTCATATTGGTCTAACACTGTTTTATTAGAGCAAAGAATGGAAGAAAAATGAAAGAGCAAATAAAAAACGCGGTATCACGCCAGCCCAAATGTAACCTGCAAGCAGATACGGCTGTAGCTATATGAAGTCATTGGGCACACAGATTATTATACATGAAGGTAAAGAATTTACCTTATTGTTAATGTTAATCTAAACATTATAACGAAAAAAGCCTTGGGCTTATTGTGCCCTCCACATGTTTTGTTCGTGCTATTATATAAACAGTAGGCCTAAATGTTTTCAAATTCAGCAAATGAGTAGAATAGCCAAAATGGGCAAATGGTATGTAATGTATTCACTCTGACACCTACAGAGCATTTTTTATTTGGCATATTATAATTTGTTTTCAAGTAAAATAACGTGTGTGCAAAGGAACAAAGGCCCTCTTATGGGCTAAACCATGTGTCCATTTTATTGACCTGGACAGACATTCTACACACACACACATTTTGCGGCTGTAACAGCTATTCTTCTACAAATACACTGTTTTATTTGGTAATTTACGATAATTAAAAATGTACGAACTATGATGACCTACTTCCTTGCTTTTTGGAGAGCGAACACATTACGCACATTAACATTGCCATTGGAAAGTACTCTCAACTCTTAAGACCGATGCATTCATATAATTCTAAAATGTTCCTGAGAGGCCCCACTTCGGATCTGGCCGGTCGCAAAGCCTGTGGATCGCCAAATGGGGGATGAGGTTGTTTTTCCGTCTTTCCAGCTCCTTTAAGAAAACACCCCCAGACACTGCCTGTTCATGCGCTCCAGATACTGGGGGCGCCAAATCAAAGTTAAGGTCAAGTTAGTGTCTAGTTTTGCATTTAAATTAAGGATTCACTTTAACTTTGGATTTACTGAAATATCTGAAAATATGAAATGCATGGAATGGATAGCTTCTTTTAGCTAACAATATTGTGTTCCAACGTATATGGCTAAACCGCAGACAATTAGAGAAGGCCTCACTAACAAAAGAAACAGTGGTACAATGCGAGTTTGCGTAGGCTAGGCAACTAATTGCAATGTTTTAAAGCCATGTGTGAGGTAGAAGGATCACATAAAGTGACGTTATCTGGCACACACATAACACAAACTGAGTAAAAACATTTTAATGTTTTTTCAAACAACATGCAAATCAATTTATAAAAGACTTTAGGTTGCTGTTACAAGCATGCAGAGACAAGAAATTAGAAAAAATTCAAATGTTCAATATAATGTCAATCTTTTCCAAATGTAAGTGCAAAATTATTTTAGAAGTTAATAGAGTATATTTATTGATGAACCCGGAGTATTCGAATGGCCTCTTAGCCTTAAAACATATACAATTTGCATGCGCTAATATATTCTTTGTCTTCAGAATTTATAATCATAAGATTTTTTTGCATTACGTGATTGTAATGTGACTTTGTTTGCGTGTTTCGTGGCAAAGTTTCATGGATACACTTAAACTAGAACGCATCCTTTTGTCTGTGCAATAAAATGATTTGACTGCTGACGGGTATTGGTGATTGCTGGGTGCACATCGTCTCAGACGGCAGACGTTCAAAGCCAGAAGAGTTGTTTTGGACTTGGCAGTGTGAATCTCTAAAGGTCCCCATCAGTGCAGGCCTACAAAATTCTAATTGACTTTCTGGGATATTGTTTGAATATTTTTCACTGGATTTGAACAAAACATAATGCGGACTTCATTGGCGCAGATGGGTAAAGTAGTTTATCTATTCTTTTGCTTCAATTCTTTGCATGTAGTATAAGTGTCGAATTCCTCAGTAAAACCCTAAAATTGTCAAAAAGTTCCACATTCCAGTGTGTAGCATACACATACTTTGTGTTGATGTCTATCCAATCCAAAGTCTTTAAATATTTCAGAGGTTCATGCTGACTTGACTGATTTCCCTTTGGCAACAAACTACTCAGTATATTTTGTTGATCCTTTCCTCGGTGCAACATCTCATATGTTGCCTGAGACGTTATGATGCTGTTATGGTGCCTTGATACCAAGAAAACGTTGAAATATCCATGAAAACTGGGCCTATGTATCAGGAATATAGTTCTTAAAATGACTTTCTGTTTTCAAAAGCACACTACCTTGAGGGTTCATTATGTAGTTGTACATTTTAGCTAAGTCCATTTAACTTTAAAAAATGCGAATGATAATTGTGAAAACTATACAATGGCGAAGTCTATATTGAGGTATTATTCTGCAAGGCGTCTCTGTTGTAAAAAGAAATTTCTGGTTGAAAAAAAAAACAAATGCTTGTTTAAAACTAATGAACATATTTCTTTAAAATACGAAATATCCATGTAAAAGCGTTGCATGAACAGTACGGACACAACTGTTACTTCAGTGTGCAATGTATAGTTAAGACATATGCCTTGGATGGGATATGCAGTGATTGTTTACCAACGCCCTATTATTCATACGGGAGAAGCCAAAGATTAACAGGGGGGTTTCAGCAAAATGCCGGTAACCAATGACCTGCTGTGTGCGTTCACCTATGAGTTGCTTAAGACAGTTCTTAATGACTGATATTGATATATGGTAATTTCTTTACCGGATCACATGACACAATTACCTCAAGAATCGATCAAGATGAATTGCACGTCAGCCTACGTTTCCGATTTTTTCCCCCTCACGGGTCCTGTCCACACGCCTATGGTGCAATAGATGGACAAAGTTTAACTCACTCAAGCTGCCTATTCCTTTTCTCTACCGCAAAAGGGAGATATGACGGAGTACGATGATCGCAGCAGCTGCGCGTCAAATATGTATTTGCCGAGTTGCACGTATTATGTATCAGCTCCCGATTTTTCGTCTGTCTCGTCGTTTTTACCGCAGACTACGTCGTGTCAAGTTAATTTTCCTTATTCTTCCAACATAGCTCAAGTCCAACCTGTTCGAGAAGTGTCTTTCAGGGACTATGGACTGGATCACCCGAGCAAATGGCATTACAGGGGCAATTATGCTTCCTACTACTCGTCGGACGAGATAATGCATCGAGATCTAATCCAGTCATCGAACAGAGCGGAAATGCTATTTAAAAACGATTCGTTGTACAGCCACCACAGCGGCACCAACTCGTCCTGCAGTTTCTTCACGAATGTCGGCCGAAACGGTGTACTTCCTCAAGGATTTGACCAGTTTTTTGAGTCTGTTAACTCTGAGAAGCCCAGCCCTGAGCACTCCAAACAAAAGACAGAGTCCAGTGTCCCCGGAGATGCCGCATGTAATAAACAGTCTTCAGATACCTCAGAGCTGTCGAAACAAGACTTAACCGACAACACGGAGGAGGAATCTTCAATATCAAACTGCGGGGATGACAAGAACAACGGCTCAAGTAGGTACACGCATTATAGGGTATAGAGCTGGTCCACTACTTTGTCAGACCGGTTTTATGTGCCGATTTATAAGCATGCAAAGGTTTTTATATACCCAATAAGATTTACTTTGCTGTTGTAAAAACATTTACGATGGGAAAGCGCTTTAGGTGGCAGACTGCAATGGTAGCAATGTATCCTATACTTAGAAAATGTGTTGTGGCAAGAACCGAATCAATCGAGTTCAACCAAATACTTCTAAACTGGGATAGCCTAAAACACGGCTATATTGATATTTAAGCTGCACTTTAGTCATTGACGAGTATCTGATATGGATAAGAAATTATTTTGATTTCAGAAAGTGAGTTTTTCACGAAACAGTGTTACTTATTTTGAACATAGAGTCTGACGGTGGTTGAATCATAGTATTGTTCTTGTGCGCGTGCGTGCGCGTGAGCGTGTGTGTGTGCGTGTTCGTGCAGTGCGTGTGTGTGTGTGTGTTTTCATGAGCAAGTCTTCACTTGTGTGCTATATGTATTTAAAGATTTAGACTGTCTGTGTCCACGCCTGAATGCGTGTCTGTGTCTGTGCGCGTGTGTGTTGGGAGTTTTCTCATAGCCTGCATGTTTTCAAGTAGCCTTATTATTTTTCATTATTTTTTTATTACACCCAAATTCTTGTCCCTCTTTCCAAAAGAGTAAAATCATAAGGCTGTTGTCATTAAGAACGTTACTTCTTTTCACAGGTGCATCTAAGTCCAGAAAAAAGAGGTGTCCGTATTCCAAGTACCAGATCCGAGAACTTGAACGAGAATTCTTTTTCAATGTGTACATCAACAAGGAGAAACGCCTGCAATTGTCGAGAATGCTAAACCTCACAGACCGACAAGTGAAGATATGGTTCCAGAATCGAAGAATGAAGGAGAAAAAGCTCAACCGAGATCGGCTTCAGTACTTTACTGGAAACCCCTTGTTCTGAGATAAAAAACTATTCCAGACGTCATGGCAGACTCATGCTCATGACCGCCATCATAATGTCACCAGTATAGGTGTTTTGGGGAGGTTCCAGTCGTTCTAAAGGAAAGATAGCCTTTTGCAACCCTAAACCCAATGCTGTCAACAGGCCGGACTGATATGTTTCTTAAAACTATGCAACGCCTTTGGTATCACAGACCTGAATACAATACCTCAAACAAGGGAAACTATTTACAAATAATTTAAGACATTTGTTAAGTCGACGTATGTATTATCCAGTTGAGTGAGCGCATCCAGGGCATCTCGACAATCTTTTTTCGTACTTTCTCGTTTAATGGTGAATGCCACTGAAATGTAACCATTCTTGTATCGATCGTATTTATTTATTTCATTTAAATGGCTGTTTCATTGTGATACACACCTCATAAGTATTGCAGTACGCAACAGATACTTTGATTACAGTAATCAACACGTAATTTCATAATAGTGGAATTATGTATGCATTAGTTAGCCGCATGTGATGTATAAATGTATTAAATAAACCAAAAACACTGCAAACATGTAGTTTTTGGTCGTGCTGTGCGTCCGTGTGTCCGTCCAACTCATGACTTTCTGTGGAGAAATGTATCCTTTATTTATATTTAGATGGACACAGGATACCTTTCAGAGCTCTCGTAGATCTTGGTCAATATGTGATGACCGATGGAAGTGAGTCAGAACAAGCATTAATAGGCTTGCGTTTAGTAAAAATAACCGGGGCTGATGTTAGGCCTTAACTGAAAGGTATGCATTTCGGAGGGCTGTACGCCAAACCGTGAAGCTCTTCATCAGCTGCAGGCTGGCCAATAATAACTACACGAGTACTATAGTTCCTTTATTCGTTTTATGATGTTTTACACTAAGGGTGTTTACTAAACCTTGAACCGTCTAGACAGACTAATAAAACCCTAGCTGTAAATGTCTAAATTGGGGGCTATTGGACCCTCTGGTGACTTCAAATGCGATTCTGTCCAGAAACGCCACAAAGGGATGTAGCCAGTCAATTTTATGAAACACACACAATACAAAATCTCAGACAAAATACAGAATATGTCATATTCAAAATAATTTACTTATGTACCTAAACAGAGTAATTACTGCGCTGCGAAGCTGGAAGGTAATGTGAACAACGCGTTATCTATATGAAAGGCCTGAATTTGGACAGGGATATTGTCTATTTTTAGAAATCATATCATAGTTTTACCCATTGGTAATTATATTGTATATGTATGCATCCATTTAAAATCAAAATATTGCATTTGAACTTCCTTAACGTCAAGGTCGTCACCCTTAACCTTTTTGCATAAGTACAGACGCTGCTTTGAGAAAGACGCGCTCTGATTATCTGCACTGCAGTAGGACCTCAACATGGCTGCCATGTGTAGCTTTAAACCTACGTGTTCTTTTTACATGTTCACAATTCCGTGTGAAGCTTGAGAAACCTGCGGTGACCTAGTCATATAGGCATTTGCATGTACATGCTATTCGAAAGATTACAAGAGCGTATTTGGACAAATAAGCAGCCGTTTTACCCAGAGAAATGTTTTTTTTTTGAACATCAGAGGAAAACTTTGGAATTCTACACAAAAGGGAAACATTGTTGGGATTTAGAAAGCAAGATAGATGATACTGTGACGGAAAATGAAATTTTCATAGGGTGTTAAGGCAAAGGAATTAAGTGTTTGCGCTTTATTGAAATCCACTGTTCACAAACAGATCGGGAAAATCAGTATAGGTCCACATCACAAATTGTACTTGTATAAACTACGCTTGAAGCATTTGCAACTCATTACAATCTCATGATGAATGACCTCAGTGAAGTCTTAATTACAGGCCGTGACCGCAATTGCACCATTTTGGCGCATCTCAACAAATGCATGTGGCATATTTGTTTGTTATTGAAGTAGTAGCCTAATATGTAAAAGAAAATCTTTAAAAAAAAATTAATACTCTACATGTGGCTTTTGATTTCAAGATGATCGCAAGAAGTTCTGTATGTTTATTATGCTGTTGACCAGGTTCGATACAATGACACCCATACCATTACCATTTTTATAATTCTGTCTGCATGTAGCTTCGTAATCAGTCAAGGATCAGACAAGTCAGGCTGCCCTGAATAGCCTAAATGACTGGTTTGTCCCCATCAAAAAATATTGTTTAATTTGAAGGCTATCAGTTTTTATCCACGATGAACCATCTCCATTCTACTATACTATTCTATACATTTCAATTATTAAACCCACCTAAAGGTGTCAAGACAGTCTTGTTAAAATGTCTTAAAGATAATGCTGAGTATTTATCAAATTGTACCTTGACCCCAACAAGCTGCAATGGGTTATTTGCTATTTAAAGGACATGCATTGAACTTAAGCTTGGCCTATTGTGTTAATCCGCTGTTACGCACTTTATCCACATGAGGGCAGGCGCACAGCAAGTTTTGAGACTGAAAGTGAATCTCGGCTGTTGTTACACACTGAACTTATCACTACTGTTAGTGAAAATACGACAAGAAGATGTTCATAAGAAAAATACACCAATTAACTATTAACACTTTTAACAATGTAGAATACATTTATCCTAAAGTTTTTGTTTCATTGTCTTCCTATATTCAAAATAAACAGCGGGCTTGATACTATTGTGTGGCGTCTCTTCAAAGTATTACTTGCCTATGCGTATAGGCCTACTTATTTTGAGCATCCCATTCTAAATTCGTGATGTTTTCTTAATTGTCAAAAGCAGTATTATTTGGATTATTTTCATTGCAAATGTCTGCTGTATATTTGGGTTGTAAATGATGTAGACATAGTGTAGTAAATAGTGTTCGCCTATTTTATAGAGGTGCATTTAAATTTAATTATTGAAATAAAGGCATATTTGCCTCGGAATAGTATATAGCAAAATATCAAAATGACAATTTGTATACAGTGTAAGCTTTTTGTTTGAACTTGTTACTTGTTTTGTTGAGATGACATAACGTAAAAACCCTTTTTAAAGCCGAATATTGCAACAACTAAAAATCGCTAAACGCCTACTGATATACTCATACATTCATTTTTTCTTTTTTTATAGAAGTCGTTGGTCTAGTAATTAAAACGGTGCTGTTCTCTAATAACACTATTTAATTCAAGATGCTCTGTGGATTTTCAAACGTCTAACATGATACAAAAGCATGAACATTGCCTAAATAAATAGATAAATAAGTAAATACATCAAATAGGCAAATGGCAAAAACACGGTAGGCTACTTTTTAAATAAGGATACAATTTCAAGAGCAGTACTTCTGGGTAGCCGAAGCACATTGTATCCACATACATAGAAATATAAATATGATATAAATTACAGTTAATTTAAATACTAGGTGCTATCAAATGAATGTTGGCTATATGTGAAACACAATTTTGACGAGTCAGTGCCAATTGTGTAATGTTTTGCCATGCCACTGTATTTTAACTTTTCTCAGATAACCCTAGATTTTGTGCTTCTGTGCTAGAGGCGCATAGCCGATGCATGTGTTGCTACAACCAAGACTTACTGCAAGAGAAAGTGAAGAAGGTCTGCACGTCATATAAATATGAAATATGCTGATAAGTAATTATGTTACTATGTTTGCGATTAGCGATGTAAAGCATAGACAAAGCGCGCGCACACAGAGACACGCACAAACATACACACATACATAGAGACAGAGTGCCAGGGAGACTGTAAAAAAATATTTAATGGCAATAGCATCTATTCACATCAAAATCTTTGGGGAACACAGAGGTAGAGCGTTGACTCGGAGCCAGGAGCTTGAATTTCTAGTTGGCATTAAGACGCACTGACGGAAAAGCGAGTACTAGTTCAGGTATATTTATTTAACATTCTAAGAATACTTTCAGAAACATAATTTATTTTTTTCCTTTAAACTCCCAACACTTTTACAACTGGGAAAAGTCTCCTGGAAAAAGGAGATCGTTACTAATCGTTACTACAGTGTAAACAATGTGTCAAGTCACTAAGGATCAAGCATGGCTTTGCAAAGCCAATTAAAAATTGTGCATTTAAACTTGAACGCGCTTTGGACAATGTCCACAACATATCACAAACAACGCCAGAGCTCCTGCACACGTTCTCTTCGTATGCATCATGTCTGTATCACCTTTCGTTTGTAGTGTCCAACTTAAATTCACGTTCAATGTTTCAGTCCTGCAGCCCTACAGACACTGGAGGCATAATGTTTGTTGGTCTTTTGGACAACTAAACACATACACGCAATACGCATGGTAAAGGTCAGTGTTTCATGGTGTTTAGAAGGCACGTGAAACCATTTCTTCTATTTTATTTAACTTCCTTTGGTAGGCTTCTAAATGGGCCTAACTGAAAATTTCGATCAGTGTCAAATAGCCAAGCTTATGTGCAGCTGAAACTGGCCTGCACTATAAAAGCAATCCCAGCACCTACTACAATTCGACGTTGTTTTAAAATAGTACCTCGACTCTTATTCACTAAATTATTCTTAAATTGCTTATTTTCTAATTCTTAGAAACACACCCGGTTGCCGAGACTGACGAGCCAGACAGTTTCAATATCTTTAGCAGACTTAACAAATCAAATTAGGCCTATGTTAAAACAAAATTGCGCAGTATTAAATAATATTAGTATTGATTGTGCACAATTAAATTATATTGAGCAAGTTCAGAAGTGATAATTCATCCTATCACATTTCCCATAATACTACTTAAAAAAAAAACTTCTGCAATTATGAATTTACAAATAGTCCGTAATGTTAATTAAAGCGATTCTAAGAAACTAAAGCTCAAGTCTACATTTAGGTTTTGTTTACAGTATGCTACACTCCACAAATAGCCTAATACCAGAAATTTTGATCCTTCTTGAATTTGGAATGGCTTAAACACAGTTATAGATATGGACAGTTTCCACAGAAACAAACATATATTTCCCCTTGTTTTCATGTATTTCAAGTTGCTGTGAGTCCCATTAGGATTTCCTTTTGTAATGTTCTATGCGTCAAGCAGAAAGGTAATGTTAAATACTGGCTTTTGTCCTGGTTTAGAATCAATTTCAAGTCCGTGTTCTAGATGTCGCTGTTGACCACGTCTGCAGATCCGAATCATGTGTCAAGGAGTCCACGTGATGGGAAAGGAGGCTGCGTCTCAAGGCCATTTTCAAATTTCATTGGTGAGATTGTCATGTGGTGGTGGAGAGGTACCCAGAGTTACGCGGGGGATTGTTTTGCTAGATATGTCAGCTTACAAAGGACACCTCTCTGCTCTTTAAAAAAATCCTCTCCAAAATGTCATTTCCCAATAGCTCTCCCGTTGCAAATACGTTTTTGGTTGATTCGTTGATTGGGGCTTGTAGAACAGACAGTTTTTATTCGAGCAGCAACATGTACATGCCATCCAATGCTGAAATGGGAACTTATGGAATGCAAACCTGTGGACTCATGCCGTCTCTCGGCAAAAGAGGGGAAGTTAACCACCAAAATATGGGCATGAATGTCCATTCCTACATACCTCAAATTGATAACTGGGCAGATCCGAGTAGGTCTTGCAGAATAGAGCAACCATCCAGCCAGATGCCCACATGCACGTTTTCACAAAACATAAAAGAAGAAAGTAACTGCTGTATGTACGACAAGAGGGCAAAGGACAGTTCGTCTGAGATTCCCGGGTACTCGAATATGATTCCAGAATCCTGCTCCGTTGAAGGTCCAGAAATCCCTGTCCCTGGCTATTTTAGACTGAGCCAAACTTATGCGACTGGAAAAAGACAGGAATACTGCCACGAGACGACTAGCCCGAACACAACACTGGTGCAATTAAACAGAGTGGTTCCAAAATCGCAGACAACGTCTTTTGTGGACATTGAGAAGAAAATCGCCGAAACTCCACACAACCTGGAAACGAGACGGACACCTACCCCTGTGGAGAGCCCCGATCCAAAGTCACAAGAGGAGAAGAATTGCTCTACTGAAACCTCAGCCTCCAGCCCAGAATTGCCACAGAAGGAAGCGAAAGGTGGGTACAATAAAAGGATTAATCGCGTCGCGGTGTAATGCGAACGCTCCAGCATCATAAAACCCAGTATAAAACACAAACAACCCGAAAGTCGTAATGTTTAATGAGAGCCTTACTCAGGTTGCAGTAAAACGCTTTACAGGAAACCGTTTTCCACCGGACCGTGTTAGCATAAATATCTTTTGTTACCAACATCTTTTGGAAATGTTGTTTATTTATTATTTACAATATTCAAAAGCTGATAATTTAAGCTTTTACCGAAGCAAATGTTTTCATTCATATGTTGTGGAATATATGTAAATTTACTAAAACTAATTCAGATTAGGCCTTTATACATAATTTTGATTCGTGGTTTTGTCATAGCCTAGTGAGAATCTTCTAATGTACAAAATCAATTTTGCCGCTCATATGTCTATTGTGAATAGGAGGACTTAAAATACAATGTTGGATAAAAATCAAGCCATGAAATTGTGATGTATCCCTTAACATGCCCACAGTGGAGACATAGGACGGCCATACGATGTTGGTATCCCTTTAGGTAGACCAGTTAGTCGTGGTTCTATATATTGCTTTTATCTTTGAACTTAAACTCGACTGGTAAATATCAAATAATTCCAGAAACTGCATAGATCTATCAGTGTGCATGCACTGTAGTGCAGCAATATCTAGGACATTTGTAGTGCAGAAATATCTGCAGTCTTCATTCGACCGCCCTTCGTGTGTATTTAATATATTCTGTTCTTGCACTGTTTCAGACTGCAAAACTGACACACCAACGAGCAATTGGCTGACAGCAAAAAGTGGACGGAAAAAGAGATGCCCTTACACGAAGCATCAAACCTTGGAATTAGAAAAGGAGTTTTTATTCAACATGTACCTGACTCGGGAGCGCCGCCTAGAGATCAGTAAAAGTGTCAACCTTACTGATAGACAAGTCAAGATTTGGTTCCAGAACCGCAGGATGAAGCTGAAGAAGATGAGCAGGGAAAACCGAATTCGAGAACTTACTTCAAATCTAACTTTCTCTTGAGCATGTAGACAAATGTATATTTCACAAACCTCTTCTGGTCCTTTCCAAAAAAAGGATCGTCTGGAGACCATTGGACATTGTTTCTAGTTTTATTTTCCACTTTGCGATACTGTGATTGTTGCTATTTCATTTGAATTGTATTTTGGTGGTATTCTAAACGTGAAGCATTGTGTAATTTAAATGTATTTCACAGGGTAACATTAATGTGGTATAGGTCTTAAATTATAAAAAATGACAGAAATTCATCTGCGGAGTGTTTTGATATGGTCACATCGCCGCACGTAGACTGCTTTTTGATCCCCATCTACATTGATTTCGAACATTAAAGCACATCTACTGTTTGTAAGTAAATAGTAACGTTATTTCTCAACAAATTGAAAATATATAGGCCTACATTTCTTCTTACCACAACACTGTAAAAATACCTGTATAAAATGTGGTAGCCTATCCAATGTTAAAATGTGCGTGTAACTCCCAATGCATGTTTGTGGCATGTTTCTAGTAATAAATTGATTCTGTCAAAATAAGCTTTTTCTCATTTTTGTAGGCTCGTTTCCAAATATGTAACAGTTCATATCCGCAGTATACCAAGTAATTGTCATCACTGCTTTAAAGAGTTGTGGACTAATGTGCACCTCATCTAGAAGCATATAGGGGTATTAGTTTTTCAAAACAGATGCTTTGAAAGATTCAGTTGACACACAAGAATGAACATACACCAAAAACTGGCATTTATTATTAAGAATGGGCAAAACGTTTCTCATTTGGGTAGTCTTTTAGTTCTTCTAAATTAGCTCACTGTTATGGTTATCATGTTATTGTTGTTGAAATACTATCAATACAAAATCAATACAAAAAGTAACCTTCAGGTAATTCTTCAGCAGCATTCATTTGTTTCGATTGTAGCGGTTGAGTAGTCCATGGAGGCCTAGGATTAGGCCACAAGAACATTTTCAAAACGTCACCTAAATGTAGCCTCAGTTTCTACATCTCAATATGTTTAGTTTTTGCTATTGTAGCTCCAGCATTCCTGATTACCGGTAGTTCATAGTGCAAGTGCATGTCAAAAATCATCTTAAGCCAAAACAGTAGCGTTATAAGCACTACCGTGGCATGATATGCCATGATATGTCGGTATGGACTGATGTTAATGATTTGATTGACTACTAAGAACGTTGCCCATAATCTCTTATAAACGTCAAACAGAAACAAACAAGTTTCACAGATTTGCATTTCATCCACTTCTAGTCTGACGTTGGCGCACATAACACTATCTTTCTCTCAGGGAGTCACACGGGCAAGTGCTGAGCCAATTTGTAATGAATTTGAAGTTGGTTACGAGGGCGGGCAGTGGTGTGTTTGAAGATAACAGAATAGAAACACTGAAATGTAAACCCAACCATGCTTACATAGGCGTACATTTCTGTCTTATTTCCATTGAATTTCTTCAGTCTTCTAGATTAAAAAAAACATATTCGAGTGTCTCTCTTCACTCGGCTGTTTTCCCATTGTCTATTTCATATTGGAATCTACGGAGTAGTTTTATCAGGACTGACTGGCAAATGCGCAATCAAAGTTTAGACATATCCACAATGCATAAAAGGCCCTGGTTATCACAGATCACAGATTAACAGTTGCTGAGCTACCTCATTGCACGCCAGAGCACAAGAAAGAAAGTTTTTTTTTTAACGTGTGTGTGTGGTGTGGTGTGGTGTAGTTTGGTTGTAGAGTAGTGTAGTGTCATATCTGCCCGGGCACACATATTCACTTTTTACGCTAAGAGTCCGTTTTATTAAGGACACATTAATGTATAATCAAATGCACCTCATAAAAGTTTTATTGATGGACATAAAAACATTATGACCTGCTTCTTAATAAATACAATCAGTACACAAATATTACATCCTGTGTCAAACTTATACCATGTTCACAAATGAACGAACAATCTTTCAATGAGAATGAGCGAAGAATGTAAAATATACGATTCTGCATTGAAACGTGGGTTCGTTATTTTACAGCATGTTATTACATTTATTTTACGAGGACTTACAAGTCAGTAGTCTATAAAATACTTTACAAGGGTAGAGTATATGACACCTCCTGACGGTATCTTGTAAGATTTTACACTTAGTTGAAATTATTTGCAGAGACATCAAGGATGAGTGTCAGTTATGAAATAAAAGGGTGTATTAATCTATGTGGGGAAAAAATAGTCCGCCACCCCCTAAAAGCACCAAGACATTTTAAACACCAAATTCCACGGAATAGATTTCAGATTGAGTGTGACAACCGTTAATATTTAAGCACTCATCATATGTTTGCTAAAACAACGAAATCGAACAGATCTGAAGATCAGCGGATTGATTTACTCACTGTATTGGTAAATATGATCACGTGATTCATGTAACCAATCGGTGAAGATGAAGCCAGCAAAAATACTATGATTGTTCAGAGGGAAGGTTTCCGTAACAGTGTAACCTTTTATATGACTGCGAGGGGATCCAAATATGTCGTCGAGCACAGCTCTGAGTAACTACTATGTGGACTCTATTATGGGACATGAAGCTGAGGATGTTTACGGCGCGCGATATGTCCAGAGCTCCCACACTAGCTCCTCCAGGCCGTCAGGTGTCGGGGGAGAAAATGCTGAATTTTCCTCCTGCAGCTTTGCACCCAAGTCAGCCGTGTTCTCCACGTCCTGGTCCTCGGTTCACCCCCAGTCGACCGCTGCAGTGTCTGGGATTTACCACCCTTACGTTCATCAGCCTCACATCGCAGGCACAGACAACAGATATGTGCGCTCCTGGATAGACCCAATCTCGAGCCATGTCTCTTTTTCCGGTTTCCACGCAAACAATCGACAGTACGGCGCTAAGCCTGAAAACGCACCGAAAAGGACCGAGTGCTCCACGTTTGATGCCGAGAGTCCGGGCGCTCCCGAATACACTTGTGGAACGGTGGCAGAATGCGCAGATAAAGCCACCAAAGATCCCGCTGCCAGTGATGTTTCCAGTCCTAGCGAGCCCAAAGACGAGAAGCAACAACAACTTGACCCAAGTAAGTAAAAGAAATTGCCCTGTGATTTACAGCCCTCAGAACTGTACGAGCAGGGTGTGTAAAACTGGAGTTTTACTAACCTATAAAAGTGTCTGGGCTCTTTCCATGGGCTGAGAAAGTGTCCACGGCTGTAAATTGGTATTTACTATGAAACTGGTAATAGGGTAACTATATAAGCAACCGCGGATATTCCCATCATTTAGCCTGCTGTTTTGTAAACAGGAGTGATAGCTATGGTCTGGCCAGTCTTTCTAGTAGGCCTATGGCTTTAAGTAGGGCTGTTGAAGTTCTTGATTTGATTTAGCCAGCATTCATCCATTTCTGTCTATATATCTCCCTTATAGGTAACCCAGCAGCTAACTGGATTCACGCACGTTCGACAAGGAAAAAACGCTGTCCTTACACAAAATACCAGACTCTAGAACTGGAGAAGGAATTCCTCTATAATATGTATTTGACAAGAGATCGCCGCTATGAGGTGGCTCGAATTCTCAATTTAACTGAAAGACAGGTCAAAATCTGGTTCCAGAACAGAAGAATGAAAATGAAAAAGATGAACAGAGAAAGGGGCAGCAAAGATCAACAATGACAAACCCCGGGCGGCTAGCAAAAAGTGTTTCGTCCTTTTTATGTATGTTATGACTTGTGTTTAGAATAAAACGCTGTTAGGGACCTAAACTGTTGTTAAAGTTCTTTGTTCTGCCACTGTTAAAGGCGATGGGATTGGCGAGCAGCTTTTCTGTGCTATCAACCCCAAATCATTTCATATTGGAAACATATGGATTCTTATTTTTTATCTGAACAAAGATGTTATCTTAAGGAGCCTGACGTCTACCAGACAAGATGCTCAGTGATGGTTCATTTTCAGTAGACTACAATCTTCTCTGGTATTGTAAGCATTAAAAGCTGTTAAAATGTACATTTCGTGTAATATTTTGACAGTGCTAGATGAAGACGCATGTGGCAACTATTCAGTCTAGAGGAAAAATGAAAAGCATGCTTTGCAGATTGAGCCAATTAAGGGGCTCTTGAACTGTCGTATAAGAATTTCAAAATGTATTTATCAATAGTTATTGTGTAAATAGCATTACGCATCAAGTCTACCACGAATTAAACCAGGCCTATCCTTTCAAATTTATATAGGCTATTTTCTCATAAAAACAGAACTTAAGTGAAAGAAAATGCTGATCCCAATATCTAAATGTCTGGAGTTTTGTGCATACGCACTATCACTGATAATAGTGGCCACATACAAAATTACAAAATGTTTACCATGCAGGCTACTGTGGTATTTGAAGCAGTCGCCTTTTGCTATTATTAACTCAGTGCTGTTTTACTGTGACAAAATGTTTTTCTCCTGGTAATGTTGATTATTCGTGTTCTAGCTGGAGCTTTCATTCTGAGACTCATTTGGATGAAAAAAGGCTTGTTTAATGGTAGCGCTGCTTGAAAAGAATGTTATGAAACTCCAATTGGGGGTCGGCTTATAGGAAACGAACGTTGCTGGATGAGGTTACACTGGTATCGGCAATAAAGTGTTTGTGATTGGGAAAGGTGTTGCACAGATCCCCCAATTTATTGTCAGACCTGTACCCATAATTGCTTTAAAGCAGGAAGAAACTTGGCCCAATAAAGTCATAGAGATGGCTAGACGTCTGGTCTAAATGAGTTTATGAGCCAGGGCTGTAATTGCACCCCTCTTTGAAACCGTTCTACTTGGGTGTTTGTGTCTGTTGCTGACAAACAAAAATGCAGACAAGCTGCTGTGGCGTGTAAATTGTCTGTCAGCGAGCCAGAAAGAAATCGCCACACAATACAGAGAAAGTCACGTTTATTCACCAACTACAGTTCCTTTCCAGAGGGGCAAAACTTCACATTGACTCTACATTTGTTTGTTTTCCAAAATTGATAAATAGGCTACTGCCAGAATGCGCATGCATGTAATACAAATAAGAATATCTTGTCCTTAAAAGTAATTGACATGTAAATAAATTATTTGATTGTACTGTCTCACAAGCATTAAAATATAGAACTGGCTTTTTTCCTTAAAATAAGGTCGCTGTGTTCACTAGGCCTAATTAGCCGAGGTCTTGTGGATTAACTTGCCGACCCAAAGACTTGTCCTAAAACCATGCCTGCCCTCACTCCTTTTTGAAGAAGAATATTGGGACTCTTTTATTAATGTTCAGGGAATCATTTCCACTAGAGGGCAATGTGGCTCTATACTACCGAATTGAAGACCTCTTGCAAACTGGTGCAAAGTAGCCTACCAACGAGCAGTGGGCTGTCTACACACAAATGGGCTTTCTACATCCTCCAAATGGAGTTTTGAATCGTTTTTTTCGGTTAAAGCTAAATAAATAAATAAATAATAATGGTGTATATATATTTTCCTTTTTTGGCTAGGCTACAACATAGTTATTATTTTAATTTTCCTGGTTTTGTAAATTAACAATTCCCTTGTGAAATTATTTGCTGATTGTAATATATAATAACAATAATAACAATGTTTCCCTTTGTTAATCTATGTATCGATCGAAAATACACTAGTATAGTAAATACACTGTATTTAGTTCAGTTTGTCGTGCATCCTTCCGCAGTCTGTCAGCGTCAGATTGGCTTTGTGGGCTTTTACAACTACAATATTCCATTAATGAAGCCGAATCTTGTGCAAAATGTTGAGGTATTATTGCACTATTGCCATCACAAACAGGAGCTTGGTTTAGTTGTTGTAGACTACACCCTGACGAGGTCTGCATATTTTTCTTTTCCAAACTAGCTTCCTTGGGGTTAGGGAGTTGAATTGGCTAATCTATTCATTATTTCTCCTGTCTCATTTTCGATGCGCTGTGTAGCCTATGTTATATATACGCCTACAACAGAATTGAGCAATTTGCCATGTGCTGAAAATACTGTCTTCACTGGATACAATACGAATATGAAATATGTAACGTTGTGGTGTTGTGAGCTTGTTTGTGAAAACTGTGGCTTCATTGGAGAAGATGGCATTAGCTTGGCTACTATGATTTTTCTTTTAAAGGCACTAAATAATTATACAGCATAATAAAAAGATAAAGAAATCAGATAGCTAAGCTTTTCAGACAGATTGTAATGACAACTTGGTGTGTGTGTGTGTGCTACAGAAAACTATAAACTATATATATACTATACATATAAACTATATAACTATAAACTATATAAATATTTAAAGCAAAGAAAAACAACAGAAATACTACAGAAATCGTAATACTTTTGAGCAACAAGTAAGAATATAATAGTAATCGATGAAGAGTGCCAGGTGACCCCACTGGGTAGGAATTGCCAAGGAACTGCTAACATAAACCTGAACAAAGCTTCGCCTCACCACCAAACTGATAAGGTAAAAGCCAAATGTGTCCTGAGGTGTGTTTGAGGTATGAGGCGTCGCTCACATTATTCACCGACACCTGGATTTGGGAAATCGAACACGAGAAGGCTTTGCAAGCAGACTAATCGATAACAGGCCCATTCAACTTAAATCCGCTTCTGGGACATTGGAAACAATGACCTGGCAGTGTTGCTAACCTTCTTACCTAGTCTTTCTAGCGTTACACACCGTGATATGGGCGACGCATCTCCTCCCTACATTTAGCCTATAGTCGTCAGTACAGGATGTGGGTTCGGAACATGTATGACAACAGCATCGGTTTCCAGCAGTCTGCACGGGTCCAGGAATTTTATCATCATGGGAACATAGCAATGCCGAGCGCAAGTTATCAACCGAATCCTTGTGGAATTACGTGTCACAGCGAGCGCTCTAAATTTTACGGATCCGATAACTTACAAAGACAGCAGCTCTTTACGACACCGCAAGAGGCCGAGCTGCTACAATCCCACCGACTGTAAATCGTGCGGTAGTAATACTGGCGAAACACCAGAACGCCTGAATCAGGGCGCGTCTCCTTCTCAGATGTTCTCCCGGATGAGACCTCAAGGCTGGGTGTCGTAAAATTTGCTTTCACATCACGTACAGGGTGCTTGCAGCCCTCCTTTTTCTTTCAAGAATGCAGGCTTTCCAAAGGTTTGCCTGTGTACTCTTTTATAGTCGTTTTTGTATTTTGTCTGAATAACTGAATTTCCAAGCCGAGGAGCTTACAATAACAATAATCAAATTTTTTGTCATAAAAACTGATTCTAACACTCCTACATAGTATATGCTACTATAGGTACTAATACATTTGGTGAAAGGTGGGTGAAAATGCTACGTGGGTTATGCCGCGCAATGGGAATGGAAAGTCGAGGTTCAAGGACGTGCCATCTTCAAATAAACGTGCTACAGAAATCTGAGAAGACTGGATTATCACGGCCAATATGCCCTATAACCGTAAATCTGCGTAGAATATGTTTTTCTACGGCACAGCATGCATACATATTTCTGTACATTGACATCTTATCCATTCATCTTATTCGGGTAGCTATCGAAATATTCTACTAATCGAAACCTACATGATATTTGGAATTTAAACCGATTTATGCACTACGCATATTGTGCGTGTAACAAATAATTAGTAGAAATCAAAGTGGAGATAGAAATACATGATATATAGGTATATAGCTAAGTTAGCAGCCTAGTAATCAAATGAAAAATATAATGAAATAGATTGCCTCCAAAAGTAGGTCTCAAAATATACAGTGTTCACTACTCCTCCGCTACATTCATATTCCATTCCATATATTTTCTGTTTATTCTACTTCTTTTCTGACAGTGTGCAGAATCGTGTTACAATATTGTCTCTACTGAACAGATAAACACCTCCTAGCACCTCAAAGGCACGAATATTACACGTCTAATTTTGAACATAATTATGTTATATAAAGGCTTCTGATATAAAGGCTTCTCTCACTTTCACTGACGTCAGTGCGAAAAACATTCATGCTTTATGACTTATGACTTATAGAGTTAAATCGTATGCAGGTCTGGGTCAGGAGATATTTACCTTTCTTTTAGCGTTATTATATTAGCCTTATATGTATATTTTTTCCCAAGGACTAGCAAATAAAATCTCATTTGAAGACGTGTGGGGACACACACACACACACACACAGAGAGAGAGAGAGAGAGAGAGAGAGAGAGAGAGAGAGAGAGAGAGAGAGAGAGATGGATAACTGCATTGGTATTTAAGTAAAAATAGAATTGCAGAATAAGAGAGAGGGTGATATGAACCACAGTAAGATACACTATTTTACCATAATAAATATCAGTATTTCAATTATTGTCAGGTTCTTAGACTCAAAAACTTAGACTCCAACCCAGGAATCTGTAATTCCATCATAATACAAGATACTATAAGACACAGCAAACCATGATGTATGCCAGTATTTGAATTCATGTCAGATTATTGAAAAATATTTGATGATTATTTAAAACCATAAATCTATAATTCCAACTTAACATAAACTAAGGGATGCTGCCCAACATTGGACTCTTGTTCCCCAATCTAGTGAAAGATCGTCAAAACTCCCTTTCACTGAGCAAAGATGGAGGAATGGCTTCAGCCATTATGCGCAAAAACCAAGAGGAACTGCAGCAGTCCGAAATTCCTTTTTGTTAGGAGACAATTTACAACTTGGTAATAGACCTTTTTATGAGCCTATATCGCCTGTCATTGGATGCCACTGGTCATGTGCATGAGGCAAACGTCTTCATGGCCCTTTTCCTGATTTCCCAAGCGGTTTTTTCATAGCATTCTGCAGCCAAAGCGCCCCAAACTAAACGCTCTGTGTATACCCTTCAAAAAGCAGTATTTTGTTATTAGTGACTTTGACCAGTCATATCTGTAAACCGCTTCGGGGCTTTGTAACTGTAAACATCCGTTCTACGTGACCGTGTAGGGCGCAGCTAAGGTAGGCTATTTGTAATCTGTGCAAGAAAGAGCTACCAACAGAAATGCTTCCTGACAGTTGTGCAAAACGAGCAGTAGAAGACATGGATTACCCACCAACAACTTGTAAGTAAACATCAAGAAAGATGATTTAAAATGATTTCGTAATAGGAATATCCTGTTTATAATACGTGATAGTTTGAAATAGAGTATGAGTAGCCTATACCAGTGAGTTTATTTGGAGAGATAGCAGTTCATGCTAATAGCTGGAGAAATGGGTTCTATGGCAAAGTGAATGCAATATTATTCGATATTATCCTTATCGCCCCAGATTGATTGTTAACCTGTAATAAGCATATAACTATTGTACTACAATAAACATAGTATAATTATTGTCAGAGGAAATGCACATCGTCTGTATGGCTAAATCGGTTTCAATGGCTATATTGATCCGACGAATGTAATTTGTATTTTAATTTGTGAAAAGTTGTATGCATGCAATCAAGTAGGCTACAGGCTGTAATCTCGTTGTATAGTCCATAGTTATTTCGATAGAACATGACGACGTGTATTGTATTTGTATTTCTGAGAAATGTTACAAATTGCTTAGGCCTTAATAACACGATGATGATAAATATTTTTGTCAGTAAAAAAACGGCATATTACAGCATATAGAGGATTTCACAAAATGTCGATTCATATATGTTCCATATTTTGTGTGTGACCACTGAAATGGTCTTTGGCACACCCTCAAGCGTTTTTCTACATCCGATGCCAGTCTCTGGAGCGGGTGGTGAAAGAGGATATTAACCTTTCCCTGACAACATATAATTGTGGTTTTAGGTATCTTTGTGTAGTGATGTTTGCTGTTAGGCCAACATCAAATTGAAATGAAAAGTGAAAAAGTAAGTTTAGTTGATTTGGACAACAACAGTAAGGGCATAAACAGCTTTTCGGAAGTTGCTGTCATAAAAGAAGACATCATTGTATTCCCCCCTATATAGGCAATTTTAGATTGCAAGGACGCTATAGTTCTATTGGCAAAGCTCTTCTCAGTAGCCTGGAGATGAGGACTGCAGAACAAAGACAGTATTTCACTGCTGCCTGACAGGCAGCTGCAAAAGTATTTACAACCTTACTGCAATGCGGCAAAGAGAGGGACAGGCAACAACCCAGCAACTGAATGTGAGGCTCACATCCACAAGCGAGAACACAGCAGTGCGGGTAGCGCCATTAAATAAATGTAGCCTAGTGACATTTCTTTTAGACTGAAGGTTTACCCAGTCTAGCCAACCACATTAATGTACAGTTATCAAAATCAACATGTTCCGAGAAACGATTTCGTCAAGGTCATTAATGATTGATAACATGGCCTAATGCATTAATATTATTAAGTAAGGTATGCAGTCTACTGCCTACTGTCTACTGCAGTATTCTACTGCCAGGAATACAACAATGATGAAAATGTATTTTACATCCTTGAGCCAATGTCAGGGTGATAGGCTTGCTACATGACTTGTGGCAACAGTCGTTCATGAAATTTCTTCTCAGTGGGTTACACAACATGCAAGTGGTTGCTTTAGATGATCAAGTCAGCTTGTATTTCATCACAATTACTGATATATATCTATATATATATATATATATATATATATATATATATATATATATATATATATATATATATATATATATATATATATCTCACAATTATAATATATTTATTTATCAGGGTATATATATATATACAATTATATAATTATAATAATTTATAATTGAACAATTATAATTGAACGATGATTTAAAATAAACGATAATTTCATGCAAAGGGGGAGAACATGACGTCATGGGAGAGGAGAGATGCATCAACACACAACTCGAGCCAAACACATTCTATTCTAAGTGTTGCCCGTCACCCGGCAGAAGGCGCTGTTGCCCAACGTACGGGGCTTTCAAACTAATTGTTCCGCATCGTTTCGCTGGAAGTTCACTGCTGAAGGCAGTGATTGGTTCAGTGAAACACGTGAGGCCTCTTACGCTTCCCCCATTTGCTATGAACTGTATTAGTAATCTTTGTGAAACGAATGAATGTCACTTAGATCATTTTTGTGGCTAGTGAGTAATTAGTAGCCTACAAGTCTCCCGCCACATGTTCGTGTAGGCACTAACCTACTACTATTACCAACACACTTGACTGAGACTTTGTCCCCCTTAGGACAAGGCTACACTTCTCAGGGTACTACAAGAAATTTGCAGGTTATTTTGTATCTGTTTTTCGCGAACGAGCTTTTAAATACTGTAGCCTACGAGGAGTCTGCGAGTTGTCAGTTGCAGTGCGCCAATTTGTTTTCTCATAGTTCAACGAAAACGCAGCATAAAGCGTTATGTTGATGTCAAGAAGAAAGCGCTCTAATAGTCACAAATGTGACAACGAAGTAAATATAATAATGTATAAACTAAACGTTGCTACAAACCGTTGGTGACCAACTGCACAACAACAACTGTTTTGAAGAGTGCCATATGGTGGTGTTTTTTGCAGTCGAGGTTCACACGTACATTTTGCTACCCTCTCACCAGGAATCCAGTTTTATGGTTTTATTACCTTTTATTTATGGTTTTACTAGATGTAGGCAGGGGAAACCTGCAGAAGTTTACGAGAAAGGAGCACAAAATGTTATAATTTGTTCCTCGACACAACAACAGTTGCGCATGAAAATAGTGAAATCTGATTTTGGTTATTATGCTTAAAAGAACGTAGAGTGTATTTTGTACATGTGTAAAAGTGCAGGCCTATAGTAGGCTAGGCTATGTAGTTTTTAAGTTTACCACTCCAAGTATTGTCAACAATTATGTTTGCACAAAAGTGTTAAAAAAATCAAAATTGGGATGGGATAATAGAAACCTTTAAAACATAGATGGTAAATGCGTATGGCTTGCTTCTTTTTTTCCGGCGACACCGGTGTAATCGCCATTATTGAATAAGTGCAACTTTGAGGGTTATTTATGGCACCAGTGCGGTGTCTTGAATGGCTGTGGGGAAGCACGTGATACCATTAAACTTTGTTTTATGGCCAGGGAGTTGACAAGCCAAAATATAATTCACATTGTATATTAGAAAGGACTTGCAGATGGTTTAGAATAGAACCCTGAATTGGTCGAGGCGAGTATTAGACTCTCGTTGCCTTTGGATCATGGATATACTTATCTATCAGCCTTTTTCTCATCGCGCTGGTGTTCGAGGTAAGACTCATACAATACTCGTCACTGAACTTGTCGTAGGTGAAGGAGTTGCCTTTATGAAGAAATCAGGTAGTCTAAAAGCTGCTGTTGTTTCGAAGTGTTTAAATAGTCGGAAGGTATTGCAGTATATTCTGGAGGCAACGGTAAATGGTTGCATAGGCTACAGTAGCGATGAGCTAAAATGACACAATATAATGAAGATGACGTAAATGTTATGCGGTACTCAGGGGTTCGAGGCCAAGTGGCGCCATGTAAAAAGGCAGTGGAGTCATCGTGTGAACTGGACGTCCGGATTGTAGTAGCCTTGCTCTTTTCATTCTTTTGCATTAGAAAAAGATTATATTTGGATTTATTTGTGAAAATGTTGCGTCGTGCTTTTGTAATCGAAAAATATATGTTTGCATAATGTGTGGCTTGGGGGGAAGGATGGATGTATGGAGTTATGGTGAATTGTGAAGTAGCCTAGTGTTAATAAGATGACGGTGCATTCGAGTGCCTTGTTTTATTGGACAAAATATGACGAAGCAATAGGTAATTATCACACCCATCCTTACATAGCCACAGAGAGCCGAAGGCGACTCAACCTGTTGTTGCATTATCACTTGCTAATCTGTTACTCATAATGTTAACAATTGTGTACATCTACATATTAAAACAGAGTTACTCGGAATGATGCCATGAACGAATTCAATTACTTTTATAGACCACTGTCATGTCTATGTGGGCCTAATGTAGCAAAATAGCACGTGCTCTATAGCGCCCCCAAAACCTTTCCTAACATTTTGTGATTTTTATAAAATATATTATTATAATACATTTCGACAATACACAGAGGAAAAATATTTATTTGGAAGGTATAATGAACGCAAATTATTTTAGCACGGACATTGCTCTTACAGACTGGTCGTTGATATAGTCCAAGTGTTTATGAATGTAGCCAGTAATATTAAATTAAAATGATTCATTAATAGTGTTATGTTGTTTGTGTCTTGTAGAGCGGAGCCGATGAACCTTTAAATGTTTCTGTAGGATAGCCTACTATGATCACCTATTCGAATTTAGATGATAACTGAATGACAGATGATACGCTATCCCATTTCTACTAGAAAATGAGTTTTGCTGTGAGAAATTATTCAGTTCGATCATGAGCATGCTTAACTTTGGTCCTGAATCCATCAGTTTAAACTTCCATAGCCTCTATAGGCTATCACATAGATTTTTTAGCCTATGTAAAAATATAGCCAAATAATATACTGAACAAACCGCTTTAATTTTGTTTGTAGAGCAAAAGGCGTTGCAATACTTGATATGTTCTACACTTGTTAAAGTTTAAGCCAATGGCCGGGACAAGTGATGACATTTTAATTCTTTTGTTCATGAGTAACTCGGCTTTGACCCGTCTGAACAAGTCGCGAGGAAAGGTGAAACTCAGGTCAAGCTGTCTAACAGAAATTAAAATCCAAACTTAATAATATCCTTTAAATTAACCTTATATTTGTGAATAGTGTAAATAACGAGACCAGATCTTATAACTAGAGTGAAATGACATTCTGGAACTTTTTGTCAACATCTAAACAGGCTATAGTTTCACATAATAGTCAATTAAGATAAAATATGGCATACAATTCAATTTTGAAGAGAAGAGTCATACGAAAACATCTGAAGGTGAAGTTTTTTTATATGTGTAAATAAGGATAAATGGCTTTGTGATGCCTTACGGCATTATTAATAAAATGTATATTATAAAATATCAGAAACAATGTACGCAGTAGCCAAAATCATCGATTAAACGAACTTTTTTAATAAACAGACATACCGTTTTTTGTCTTTCATGTGTTATAAATTTAGTCTTGAGAGGTTCCCTCTTTGGTAGGCGACCAGCCATTAAGCGCTGGACGGAAAAGAGATGACCACCGGATGGGTCTAGTATAACTGATGAACTTTCGTGCTCCTTCTGGACTGCTGTCTGCCTGAACAAAAATTAATGAAACTTTGTGATGTTTGTAAATGATTTAGTTGACCCCTAGGCCTGTAGCTTAGTCTGTGCCCTCTGTGCTTCTGCATGATTCACATAGAGTAGGAAAGACTGAAAGAGTCCACTGCATGATTGCCTTCTGAACCTTTCAGCATCATTTGATGGGTGTTGTGCTTATCTGGTTATTGCAAACATGATACAGATGGTTTTAAAAAAATATTTTATTTATTTATTTATTTATTTAAATGCTAGGTTTGGCTTTCAGGCCTCTCAATCTCGACCGAGAAGGGATATAACGGAATCCATTCAACTTGGTCTCCGTAAGGTGTGGAGCTTTTAATGACAATGTTATCTTCTTCTTTTGGACTGGTTCAAAGTTTTGCTTAGGCCTTCAAAAAGCCAAAGTTTGATTTCAAATTCGAAATAGGACTTAGTGGTTTGACTTTTCCTCTACCTGATTCTATTGCCTTGGCCAATATTTAAATGAAATGAAGAACACTTAAACGCACAAAGCAGCAATCGGATTCATATTCCGTCGTCTATATATACCCTGTAGAACCGAATTTGTGTGATTATATCACGGTCACAGATTCGATTCTAGGGGAGTATATGGATGATGCAAAAACCTCGATAGAAACCATCAGTTGTTTTTACTTTTGCAAAATATTCGTATTTGTCGCTCATTAAGGTAGAACCATGTAGGCTACCATGTAGTTGGTGCACCAAATATTTTAGGACCATTGCCATAAGAGAGTGATCATGATGCGTGAAAGAGTTCTTGTCACTAGATACGAAAGAGTTCTTATCACAATAAAGTGCAGTTGTGCTTAAATTGATTTTAACAAAATCAGAACTCTAGTCTTCAGCAACTGAGGACACTACTTTTGTCTCATCTCAACATCTATTGCCACCATGTGGCCTCCCAGGAGCTATAATGGCAACTGTTTTACACCAACCGTTTTATACCAAATCCCAAATCCAGTGCCCTCGACCATGATATAAGTGTCTAAAAATAAGTGGCTGATTCTTTTTTAAAAACACTGGTTTTCAGTTTTAGTATTTAGATCCCATTTGTTTCAGTGTGTTTAATTATTGATTGTCAAAGCGTATTGATGGTTTGCAGGGAGCCCCCTCCATGCCTCTGAAAGGACGAGAGCACATGAAATGATGGGACTCCTGTAACTTTTGGATGACCCCCTCTTGACAAAGACGGTCTCCATCAATTGTCCACTGGTCTTTATTCACACTTTTTGTGCCTGGGGTCGTTTTTGTGTCTTTTGTTTGTTTATATGTCAAAATCTTTGCCTTGTGTTTGATTAATTCGGACTGAACTACGCCAAAGCGAAAGGCAGACCGAGCTGTAACATGATATAATTAAAAAATCTCATATATAAGATGTTTGTTAAAATATGATCATTTTGGTGAGGATAGGAACAGTTTAATGATATTTTACACTGCATTACAAAGTCAACTTTCAAAATAAGGATTTAACCAGCAAGTTTGAAGGTGCAGTGAAATGTCGTTTTGTTTGTCCTAATTAAAATATTTTGTGAAGTTTGGGTCAGATTGCTGTTAGGTGTGTATGCTTATCCGATAATAGACTCCCTTCTTCTCTATTGGCTAATCTGGTCACATGGTCGACTAACTTTATTCTGTTGACAGCAAGTAGGAGGGCTTTATGGAGGGAGGAAAAAAAGACAACTCGAGAAAAATTAGTATTTTCTACCTTCAGAAATTAATGGCCATGAGTTCGTACATGGTGAACTCCAAGTATGTGGATCCTAAATTTCCTCCTTGTGAGGAATATTCACAAAACAGCTATATACCTGACCAGAGCGCAGGGTACTACAGTCCATCGCAGGACACTGATTTCCAGCATCCAGGAATCTATTCACGGTCAAACTACTCCGAGCAGCCCTTCAGTTGTAACACTGTGCAGGGCTCCACAGTGCAACCGCGGGGTCATGTGCAGGAGCAAGCTAGCCATCCGAGCCCTTTCACCGCCCAGACCGAGCAGTGTCCCTCGGTCCAAATACCTGGCCCAAGGACTTGTGGGCAACAGCAAAACACAAAGAACCAAAACGGGATACAAGCCAAGCAACCAGCAATAGTTTACCCCTGGATGAAGAAAGTGCACGTTACAACGGGTAAGATTCACTTTCTGTGATATCTCTCTCGGACCAGTCCGCGCTGCTATTTAAGCCACACTAGAATCACTCAGTGAAATATTTATGGGTTCTTTTGAAGGGGCCGCCAATTACACCAGTCATAAATTTTTATTGCTTGGGAAATAGGCCGCTCGCTACTTTTGCCTGCTCTTCCATGTATTAAGAAGTCAGGGCGATTATTAGTTTAGCAGATTTCTGGTGAAAAGAACGATGAATGTCTATTTTCTGACGCTAAAAATTCAAACATATTAGCCATGCGTTTAAAGGAAGTTCAGACGTTCTTTCTGTGTTATTAGTGTTGATAGCTAACTTACACTTTTCTTCTTACCAGTGAATCCGGATTACACAGGACCAGAACCAAAACGGTCACGGACAGCCTACACAAGACAGCAGGTTTTAGAACTGGAAAAAGAATTCCATTTTAACAGGTATCTGACCAGACGGCGTCGTATTGAGATTGCCCATACCCTCTGTCTTTCCGAGCGCCAGATCAAAATCTGGTTTCAGAACAGAAGAATGAAATGGAAAAAGGATCACAAACTGCCCAACACAAAAGGAAGATCTGCGTCGGCCTCAAACCAGCATGTACAGCACGTTCAGAAGGACAGCCAGACAGATATCACAACTTTATAACTGAAATTGGAGTCCGTCTCCCCTTCCTCTGAAGTATAAAGTGAACTATGTATTGTAGACAATGCTGCGTTTGACTTTGCATGGTCTCAACATGACATTTTTGGGTCATTATCATTTGTGAATGTGAACCAGAGGCACACATTACAGAATGCTTTGCGAGAGAGCAACGAAGTGTGGACCATGTGCTGATATATCACCCTTCCCCACCACTGTAAATCTTAGGTGGTTAAGAAGAGATGAGTGCATCACCACGTTCTTCACATGTTCCTCTGAGGTACAGTAGATTTCCAGAAACCGAAACCTTGTTTTCACAACATACGCCTCCTGAGCTATAACACTTTAATGGTGCGTCCAAATGCTTATATTTGCAGTCTCATATTCTATGTCTGTTATAGCTAACCCTTTATGTCTTCAACAAGGGGCAAATGAATTGAAATCAGAAGGCTACTGTTTAAAGAACAAAGCTACATTCATTTGAAGAACGCAGCATCTTCCCGGTCATGTAATAGCCGATTTTGTGCATCTCATTTAAGACAAAAAGTGGAACCTATTTACGAAAAGGGTGTTCCAAACGGATAGTATTTCTGTTCCTAAACTTGGGTCGGGCGGTCACTGTAAGGCAGGCAAAATGTTCAGTGAGGTTAGGAGCATGATTACAGATAGAAAGTTTATCGGAAAAAAAGAAATTCTTCATTGAAGTCTCTGACTGCACTAACTACAAAAAACTTTCTACAATGGCGTTTGAATTTTATTTTTGGAGTAAGAAATGCCTATGTGTTGATTTGAATATTTCTTAGCTAGGCTATAAATCTCCCGTGACACCTTTGTAAACAGTGTACAATTAAAGAAGCTGTATATCTGTCTTCCAGATGTCTTTCAAAATACTTTAACTACACTTTCTTTTTTATTTCTTCATCTACCTTTACTATTGTAATATACATTTTAGAAGTGATTTCATTGAAAACTTTTATTTATTGAATATCAAAATGGAGAATGCTCAAAGTTTGAGTTTGCGTTTACAATGCTCATGGACCCAAATTATGTCCTGAACATTCCATAAACTTGTTATTGTGTTAATCGAATAAAAGTGCAACATTTTATCTATATTATGTAATATATCTGCATTTTGTTCGTTTTTTCTACAAACGCGTTTTGTAGCGAAATTGAAATTAAAAATCCTGAGTGCAGGATAGCAGCATCACCACACAGTATTATCTTGGAAAAAATATAAACATGTATATTTTGTTGCAACGGGTCTAGGTTTATAATAGGCCTACTATGAGTATTTTATAAGCTAAAAGAATGGTCGAATGCTGAAATTCTAAAGCGATTCATTCACGAAGTGATTAAATATTCCGGTGGCTTCTCTCCTGCAATCATTGTCTTCTGCACAATAAGCTGGGAGCTCACACATTGCGAAGATGTCTTCTCAGAAGCCCTCTTGTTGAGAGGGTTGAAAAGGTATTTTTACAGAAGCCAGTCAAAGCTCCAGAGGCAGGTTCAACCAGAGGACACAATTTCTATTGCATTAGACGTATTTCAGCCGCGAGGACTGACCTCGAAACCCTTGACCCGCTGGACCCGCGGCCTTTTCTTACGCAGACGGTATTCGCATTCTGTGTAAGTAAATGGGCAACTTTTTAGGTTTCAGGCATCATACATCTTTGTTCTATGCAGTCCTCTATCACAAAAAAAAAATGTGGGCGTACTCTTACATATTGTTTAAATGCACTAAATGATAACGGTTGTGATAAGCACCATTACTCAGTATTGCCCTTTTTTGTATTTCATTTTAGAATGTTGTGACGTGAACATCAAGATGTCCTCAAAATATCGAACGATCCAATAAAGACTGACATTGAATATCTTGTACAGAACGTGCTTATTTCCACACCAACACCGTATTATGAGCCTTCGAATAGAGTAATGCTGGGTTTTGCCGTGAAATCACACATGTTGAGTATCACGAGAAATCTTGGGAGCAATAAAACAAATTTTGTCACCAAGGTAATTGGTGAAATAATTAATAAAAAGGTAACTTTTGGGCAGATACAAATTTAGGAGCTTTTGTGTGTGTCCTTAAAGTACCACAATTGGTCATTTTCATTTTCTGTCACATTGAATTTTCAGTTGTTAATTTTCAGTGTCAATCACTATAAACTCATAGTGCCCACTTTCCCTGTTAGTCCAAGCGTCAAAATGTGTGATACTTCTGACTTCATATCCTTTCCTATTTTAAACAGTGCGCGCGCGTGTGTGTGTGAGTACACGCGCGCGCTCTCGGATTCATGTGTTTCAGTGTCTCGCAGAGTGGTGGCACGCGCAAGGTTCCGCGCGCGTGCTAAGGCCCTGTGTATGTGAGCGTGTGTGTGTGTGTGTCAGTCAGTGTGTGTGAAGCCCATACATTGGTGAACATTGGAGGCTGAAACAGTGCAAGTCCATGACAACTGAACACTTGCTTTGCAACTTGCACCTTTGCGTGTAGCCTTGGCCATATAGACGTGCATTTTTATTATTCGTGAGGTATTTCAAACAACAGTCGGCCGACATATGTGGAGATAACTTTCTTGCCACATAGAAAAGAAGTAAGAACAGATGATAAATGCTGTTTTAAAAGGCACACATCTCGGTGTGAAAATAATTTAGTCTATTAGTGAGCTGAGACCATTTAAACCAGGCAGTCACAGAATCTCTGTCTTCAGTTTCTGGTTATTGTAGTCACATAACATTTTGTTTACTTGAAATAATCCTGTAAATGTAACATCAAATATTGTTTAGTACAACCACGTTAGAGGAAAGCTATTGTCTTCTCAGAGTCTATAATGCGTTCTGGGTATTGACCTACATGTCTGAATACAATAAATGGGAGCCATAGGCAGTACCATTTGCAATGACACTGCACCGACGACCATCGTCGGGCACACAATGGCTCTCAAACGGCCATATTTGATTTCCAGCTGTTCGCAGAGAATGTCCTCGCTCTGCAAGACAGCCCCATAAGATATATTAAACTGCGCTGTCGACCTCCGAAGATAGAATTCTGGGACTATATGCTTCCTTTCTATATCCCTTTTTCTATTTGACCACGTGATTGTCTAAATAATTAATGCAGCACGTCCCCTAGAAACACGGCGTCGTCATTAATCGCGAGGAGTCTATCAGACTTGAAAACTGAAGAGATCCCAAGAAAATAATATCCAAACGTTCCGTCTGGTACCCTACGCTACTATAGCCTGCGTCTTTATACAGCATTTGATCCAATGGAAGCTTGGTATGTAAACATTTAAGTTTTTGTTTTGAGTGAGATGCTAAATGAACATAACTGTCAGATTTTTGATAAATAGTGCCCTTTGATGAGTGCGCCGGGGCTCCTTTTCAGACAGGCTGGACTTGTAATGGGCAGCAGTGGCTTCGCCTGTAGACAACCAATAATTCCGCATGAAATGTTCAGGAAGATGTTGATTTTGTTACTGCTGCACGCGACTGTTCTATTTTACTATAAAATTGCGCTGTCAGAAACTTTCTGCTACAATGTATGAGTGACAATATATGCGATCTTTCTCGGTGTGGTTTTACAGAATCAGTGAAGCTTTCTTGGTTTTACATATGTTTGTTGCAAAGGGCTTCGTGTAAAGGCCTGTTTGAGATTTAATTTTTCAAAGGTGCAATTCATCCATTATCTTACCGTTGGTCGTTTAGCTTACTTGTCTTGATGGCTTCATAGGAAGGGATGGGTAAAATATTTCAGGATGGACAAGGGAAATTTAAAAACTGCAATACAGGCTACATACATCATTTGAATACACATGTGTATCAAAACAAAAGAATACACCAATATATAGTAAGGCTTCGTAACACGGTGGTGTGATCGCACTGAAAAAATACAGATTTCTGAAGAATCTTGACAATATAGGCTTTCTCCAATTCGCATTGCCGTTTTGGTAACTGTGATGCATGATTATACATTTATTTAATAAAAAGTAGCTGTTCTTGGAGTTGGAGGTTGACAGTTATCTGTGCCGTGGTAAATCATTCCAGGCGATTCCTGAATGGGTGCGAGGCTGTTTGGGGGCCGGGCGCAGGTTGTAAATCTTTCACTTTTATTGCCCCATGAACATATGCTGCGATGCGAGGTTCTTGCATCCCTCTACTTAGAACAAGCTCTCTCTGGCTCTCTATCCCAATATATTTCTTAGCAAGAGTAGTTTGCTCCCTTGGAAATATCTGTGCATTATTTCCTCTAAAATTCACAGAATTTGATTGCATGGGATTAGGTCTCCTCTCCAGAAAAAAAAATCAGACACAAAAAGTTGCAAAATTACTTTTAATCATATTGTTTTTCAGTATTGCTCAATTAGAACAATAGCAGTTTCAAAGTCAAACGCATCGGCAGTCATAAACATTCACATATATACTTTTGTAAACCCAGAGTCTGTTTGGAAGGAACAATGAAACATTAGAGATGATTTTGATGAATCTCTCTAGCTGACGGGGTCATACATTCCTGTCATTGCCAAAGCCATAATCATCAAACAATATTCCAATGACTTCCTGTAACATAGACGTTTCCTGACAAATCAAAATACTTAAAATAGAACCGTAATCATGCATTCCTGCATGCTTTCATTACCTAGCGTTCTTTTATGTTACAAAACCAATCTGACAAAGTAAAGTTAATTTCGTCTTGTGTGCTAGTAAACTCAAAAGAATACATTTACACCGATCATTTTTGCAGAAAATTGGCTTGTATGTGGATCTAAACATCTAAACAACACCCAGGAGAAAATAGACCAATACCATGCCCCTGTATACAATTCAAATAGACACATATGGAAAGAGAAATTAGGCAAGCCTAATACAATTGGGAAGAGTCATTGTAAGGATATAAAGGATAAGAAGCGTTGTCAGTTAAAGGCCATCTTTCACCCCAATCATGACAGAAAATAGAAAAAGAATGAAAAAATAATAGACAGTCTAAAATGTTAACTTTTTTATTGCATAAAACCTTGTAGGTAGGCAAAAGTGAAAGCTCTTCCCTTTGAAAATATATTTGTGAGGCGAGGCTCAGTTGAAGTTGCTGCCTCAATCAGGACAATCTGCTATCCAGATCACGTGAACAAATATGCTTGTATTTTAAGGCTGCGCCTTTATTTGTCATGATAAAGCTCTCCGAAACACCAATATCCCAATGTTAACTGTAACGCAGGTGGCTGCCTAATCCTCGCTTTTTTCCAATGGGCGGTTGATTGCCAGCCACATTTCCTTTTTGGAATAAGGATACCTGCTTCGCTTTTTATTGGTAGCTGAGAGCGTGTCTTCCATTCTATCGGGAATACTGTCCGCATTGGTATATGGAAATGTCTGAAAAAGCGCAAGATCAGGTTTAGGACAGTATTGTCTACAGACAAAGGGTGAAGGATATATTCTAGAGACTGCAGGGAAAGAAATTGAGACTGAGAAGCGCTCCTATATGATAAATTGATTCACAGGTAAGCCATTGCATGGCAAAACGCAACCTTTAACCATAGGTTTACATAATGCCAGCATGAAAAAAATATGATTTATTCCATTCAGAAGAGGTGATCTTTATTAATGTCGCTCACGTCTATAACTATGCAAGCGCGGTTTTGCAAGAAGATATGCAATTTAGAAGACAAGTTTATAGTTTTTGAGCAACCATGAGCAATTTCGAAAGGTTAGCTTGGAAGTTTGTCAGATTCATACACTGAGGCGCTGGTTTTAGCTGATTTTGCGATTTGAGGAAAACTACAAAGGGGAGAGAAGTGGGAGAACTTTCCGTATAGTGACTCATAGATTGTGTGATCGTAAATCACATTAATTTGTTGTCTTATCGTCACAGTAATGCTAGACATGATGCATGTGGTTTCAAATAGCCTATACTACTTTGATAGGAAGTAATACTACAATTTATTTAAATTGATCCTATTATATTTAATTTGACTATTTCAGATATTGTCACGATTTTGCTGAAAGAGTTCTTCAGATCTTATCACTTTTGCATTCTTAATATTTCAAGATGGTTATTTTTTCACCTGAGCATGCAATTTAATAGTAACATTCGCTCGTAATATAGCATACAAAGTTATTTTTTTCTACGTTTATGGTTAAGACGACTTAAAATAGCCTACTTATAGCCTAGTTTTTAATATCAAGTTTTGCATTTTAAATGCTATTTAGATATGTATTCAGATCTGACTTCTTATGGTACATTACTCACCAAAATATCATTTGATATGCAGATAGTCGGAGGATTATGCTAGCCTTTCGAAAATCTTAGCCCAGGTAGTCGCTTCTTCCAAATTATCGGCTGAGCCTTAAAGTGTATTCTACAACAAAAAAAACATGCAGGTCTTATTTATTCACGTTATTATAAACAAAATACAATTGTTATCGTTTAATTGGTGTTATCGATTATTTTCTCTGAAAACATACATTGAAAGGACCTAATGGTCCCTGACATTTGCCGAAAGAATCAAATTACAATACTGAGACCTCAGAAGTTAAAAACGCATTTTGTTAGCAAAACTAAGAGTAGCCTAATTGTAAAAGTATTTTGTAACTTATAATTACTTTCGAAAAAGTATTTCTGTATTTTCGAGTGGTTCGATGTGCCAATATTGGCCTTACTTAATAAGTATTACCAACAATGCCTTATTTTCACTGATATAGGCTAATAACAAAAACAACAACAATAATAATAATGTTTAATTTAAAAAGGAAACATTAAACACGAAAACGCGTTTAAGTTCTAAATATCTCCCTGGTTCAATATGTCGAGACTATTATTTTAACTAGCCATTGTCCTATTGTGCACATGAAACTTACCGTAAAAATGCGTAGGCGAAGAACATCGCTTCAACCAAAAGAGCATGTCATGATTAACAAACGAACTGGTGAGATTTATTCCATTAAAGACAGTCACAACGCTATGAACCACTCTACATTTCCATGGACGTCTTTCATTTTACCATTTACCAGATCTTCACAAACCTTACCCCGCGCGCTCAGTTGTGCCATAGTTTTATCCAGATTGGCTATGAATTAGCCTTTTAAGCAGTGTCTTGGAGGAGAGGTTAGTCGTTCCATCTCCTAAGAATGGTTGGTCTTTTAAACCAAGTGAAAACTTCAGTGGCTCAGTGGCTTGTGACTTACTTGAAACCCTTCCGCTCGTTGTTCATTAATCTTTGAGTTATTGCTGAGCGAGCCAAAGGTCACCCAAAAGGCTTATGACTGCTAAATATTTTGGCCAGCTTCTCTTTGTGTAGAATCGCTTGTGTCAGTTTTTTCTTTAAAAGTTCTAAACAGTCCGGAGTGAAATCCATGCCAAGTGTTTGTGGTCCGATATTTACTGACCACCCATACTTTAACATTATGTAATAGCCGACTCAACTGTGGCCCCGAATTGTGTCTATTTTACTCTGCCAACAGTGGCTTAAAATATCCTACTTTAGTAAGATAACCATGCACATGGGCATATGATGGAAAATATAATCTACTATCTGAGGTGAGATGGGACATAAAGAGGCATTTATTAAGCGCCATGTTTTCTTCTTCTAGGTGGTGGTGCGTATGATGCAGTGCGTCTGAGAGAAAACAATACAGAGATCAACACAGACCACGGTAAGCAGTTTTATCTTTAATTCACTCTGAAAGGCTTGTATTAAAACAAAGTAGAATTAAAGATAGAAGAATGAATGATACACCAATAATAATAACAATAATAATAATAATAATAATGCACTGCTTCAGCAAATACAAAACTCAACAAAAAAATTCAACTATATGAACACATTCAGTTTTCTAGGGTTAGAAGTATATAAAGTCATGCAAAGCATGCGCCTGCAGGAATTTAAATGAATTTTATGCATTTTCCAGTCCTTTATATGGTTTAACCTTTCCCGACTTATCTCCAGGTATTTTACTATCCATGACAAACAGTTACGTCTATATCCATATGCCCATGAATCGTTTGAATGTCCGCCTCTTGCGTCTCTCAAAACATATCCATAATTCCCACATTTGTTTCTGCATTTAAAATCCTCCGAATATGACCATCTTGCTGGTGTGCTTCGAACAACGTTCTAACAAGACATGGAAGCTTTTATAAGGCTCCTATTGCTCTGCTACAGGGGAACATGCGGAGTAGGACATTCTTTTTGCTAGCCTTCCACCCACGCTAAGGCATCGATGGTAGCAGTACTGGAGAAGTGTTTTCTTTGCAGCGCTCTGCTAGGCCCATACGACCATGGCATCGGTAGTCATAAATTTTGTGCCGGTCCTCAATGACAGGTGCATTGATATGCACTGCGCAGAGCATCAGGCCTGTTAATAACCTCTGCATACATTTTGGACCCATAACATTTGGCCTACAATGGATCCTACATACATTTCTGTGTGGTGGTCGAACGCATTTCTTACCTATGCAGAACCTTAAGGACTAGGTGTAAAATTCCGGGGTTAGTTTTTGCACCCACGCATTTGCTGTGTATGCACATTTGTTAGCCAATTAGCATGCTGGGTGATCCACCCATCCCGAACAACATAATGCAATGGCACTAAGACGCAGAGGAGAGAGGTTACATTTCATTTAGTCATATAGTCGCCTACTGAAAAGTGGATAGACAATGGATTGCAGTATGACATGAACACTAAAATATAGCCATTATAAGAGGACTTTTGGTTGTAGATTAAATAAAAAGACGCACCGGGAGGGTTGCATGACTGCTGTCTTTATGATTTACAGCCATTTGTAAGGTTCAGACAAAGTTCACACTCTCACAGTCTCTTTCTCTCCCTCTGCTTCTACACACACACACACACACACACACACACACACACACACACTTGCTGTAGGCCTATTTACTAAATACAGATATAATAATTACACAACCATGACTGAAATATGTAAAGGGAAATCTTGCCTCTCTGCTCATTTAAATCCCAATAACACGATTCTGTCAAGCTTTCCTTTCTATCACTCATAGACTAAAGCGATTTATCAAAATCATACAGCGGATATTAACTTCAAGGACGGGTAATTATGCCTAAATTTGATCACCAAAAAAACGATATTGCAATCAATATTTCGCTATTTTATTCAGCTGCAAGAAAGTTACAAAGACGTCTATGTAACAATGGGCATGTGCTTACTGAGCTGGAAAAGAAAGGGGACATTGTGCTGGCCAAAAATGCTGATTCGCTTGCCAGTCTCACATTTTTGCTCAAAGGGGCTCCTTGGGCGCAGGTTAAAATTTAACCCTCTTTGTTGCGTTTTTGCCTGTCAAGCTCTGAAAGCGAAAGGTTTAGATGGTGAAGAAAGGCAACCATATGATAGGCTTGTCAAGATTTGGCTGATTTCAGAATGAAGGGGTTCTCAGGTGGAGGGAGTGGACTTACTTAAGATTACATCAATATTGTTCCACCACACAAAAATTACACACCTGTAATATCACTGATGTCGATTGTGTGTGTCCGCACTTTGAGAAAAAAGTAATTTAAAAAGTACGAAACCTTATCCAACGAGTTCGATTTGGGATTTCTACTGCAATTAAAAAAATTATGTGTTCATTTATCCCTTTTAATTAATACGAAATTTGGCATATACAAGTGAAACACAAACACTTTTTACTATGCATAAAGAAGGTGCCATGATTATGGGAGCTAAACGAAATAGTCTTTAAATGAGAGGACACCTGAGACAAGAAAGGGCTGAATTGAAGATGCATTTGCGAAACTGTCGAGTCATGAAAACCTAACCATGCTTTATTGTTTTTATGCACCATCATAATGCATCATAATATTGATGTAACTCTAGCTACATAAGATCTAACACAATCTAATGTTTTTACAGATCAGCGGATAAAGAACGTGTGGGAAACTCCAATCACGTGACACGGGCGCTCATGCTATTGGATAGAAGTACGCAAGCCCCTTCTGTTTGAATCTTCATGATGCAGAAAGCCACGTACTATGACAACACTGGACTGTTTGGAGGCTACTCTTACCCCAAGTCTGACTCCTACAGTTACGGCACATCCCACCAGCCTTATCCCACGTCCAACATGGAAAATGAATATCAGGGTCCAATTTGTCCCATGCAAACAACATCTGTCCGGCCACCTGCCCATAAGAACAGTGACCTAAATGGTAGCTGTATGAGACCAAGTGGTAGTCAGGGCAACAGCCAACCAGAAAGTATTGGTGAACAGCCCCAAGCACCACCTTTGGCTGCCTCCTCACCCAACACCAACACCACTTCATCTCAGAAAAAGAAATCCCCTTCCAACAACGCTTCCAATACTGCCAACCCTACCATTACAAAACAGATATTCCCATGGATGAAGGAGACTAGGCAGAACTCAAAGCAGAAGGGCAACACTGTTGCAACAGCAGGTATAAAAGACAGTGTGTATAGTCTGCATGTATGATAGCTGGAGGGATAACTACACTGAGTTGTTGTTTGGTGTAATGTTACAGGATTGCCTCCGGACTAGTACTAGTACTCTATTTATCTATTCAGTGACGCAATTAAGGGGTGAACATTCTCTCATTGGTCTAATTCTATTTATACAAAAGATACAATGATATTTTAACATTTTTGCGTGGCATTCTTTGTACAGAAGGACATTGGATATAGATGGACATTGTTAAGAACTAAGAAATGTTGAGGTTGTGCGCTTTTTTTGCATGTTAAGTCCCGGTGTCATGATTGTGTGAGTGGAATTCACATCAGTAGCCCGCCTTGACTCATGCTCGAAATCTATTTTGCAGGTGAAACCTGTGACGATAAGAGCCCACCAGGACCAGCCTCTAAACGGGTGCGCACGGCCTACACGAGTGCCCAACTGGTCGAACTTGAGAAGGAGTTCCATTTCAACCGGTATCTTTGTCGTCCCCGAAGAGTGGAGATGGCTAATTTATTGAATCTAACTGAGCGCCAAATAAAGATCTGGTTTCAAAACAGGAGGATGAAGTACAAAAAGGATCAAAAATCCAAGGGGATAATGCACTCTCCCCTGGGACATTCTCCGGACAGAAGCCCACCGTTAAGTGGCCCGAATCATATTGGATATTCTGGTCAGCTCCCAAATGTAAACAGTCTCACCTATGATGCGCCTTCGCCTCCGTCATTCGCTAAGCCACAACAAAATATGTACGGCCTGGCTGCGTACACAGCACCATTGGGTGGTTGCTTACCGCAACAAAAAAGGTATCCTAGCACAGATTATGAACACCACAGCATGCAAGGCAACGGAAGCTTTGCCAACGCTAATTTACAAGGCAGTCCAGTGTACGTTGGAGGGAATTTCGTTGATTCCATGCCAGCTTCAGGCCCCATGTTCAACCTCGGCCATCTCCCCCATCCCTCATCTGCTAGTGTGGACTACAGCTGTGCCGCTCAGATTCCAGGCAACCACCACCATGGACCCTGTGACCCTCATCCCACATACACAGACCTCACCTCTCACCATGCGTCTCAGGGAAGGATTCAGGAAGCGCCTAAACTAACGCATTTGTAAGGATTCCATTGGTGTGCCCAAGCGACGTTTCGCTCTTTTATTACCTCACTAGTTTAAAAGTAATTTATATAACTACGCTCCCAGCGAGCCATACATATTACCCCGTATTGCTATTGATATTACTATTACTGCTATGATTGTAATTATTTTTTAAAAATAGCTGTGGTCCATTTCTATTGACTGTTGATGGTGCGCGGGAGTGTTTATTGTCAGTTGTTCCATTTTCCAAGAGCGATGCGCAATATAAGGAACATTTCATAAGGTATTAGCCTACTTGAAGGTAAGTCCTGTAGATCTGACAGTATTAGACAGCCATCTTTAGAGGATGAAATTTGTAGAATAATATAATAAAAAACATGGACTCATTGTTAAGTCGTCTGGTCAGGCATCTGTACTCTGAATCTGTTCCTCGTTCAATACACTTTTATTTATTTTATTTTCTTGAGACTGTATGACAAACATATATTGCAACTGATTGTAATATTTATTATTTAATGTTTTTTTGTATCGAACATTATTTATCATGTCATCTAGGCTATTTATATGAACATATGTAGAAAATATGCACAGTTTACTGGACAAATTCCTTAAATGTCAAAATCAAACCGCTCCAAGTAATTTGGATATTTTGAACAATTGTGTTGGATGGTGTGTTTTGGTGTGAAGAGGTCCCAATTGTCAATCCAGTAAAACTTAGCAAGGAGTCATTGCAATCATTACATCAAATTCAGATTCTGTTGGTAATACACCAGCATGCCATTTTCATTTCTGCTCACATCACTCAAGATGAATGTTATTTTGTAAGGTGGATGGTCCATACATAAAAAAACGAAACGGTAATGATATGGAAATGTTATATTTTATTGTGTTACACATTTTGTAAATAAAGTGCTTAAATTAAAGTATATGTTTAATGCCTCCTTGTTTCTGGTGACAATAAAAATATGTGTACGTCAGCACTGATAAAGGCATTTTTGTTACTGTTTTATAGCATTATGGAATGGACTATCAAAGACGACGACGCCATTTTGAAAGCAAAATTGATGGTAAACAATGGAGGTGGTCTTCAGCTCTTACAACCAATTGTGCGCGAGTACGTACGGTTGTTCTTTCATTCAGCAAATTCTGTTAAAATTATTTTATGACACAGACATGAAATTCATAGTAGAAATCATACTAAAACCTTTTGATCACTTATAAGGCGTTTTGGCAAATTTGCTCGCTGTGTTATCCCCTTTGTTGGCCTAAAATTGCTAGTTTATGTGATAGGAGAATAAAAATGCATTGCAGTGGTTAGGATGGCTCTTTATAATGATCAATTAATTCTTCATTCTTATGCAGGAACTTAGACTGCCAACTGGCCTAATCTTCATTGCGCACTCAGGCATAAATTAATTCTGTATGAGATGAAGAGAAGTGATTCGAGAAAATGCTTTATTGCCTTGTGCTTTGTTGCCTAGACCTACATTTTTCAGGTCTTAATGTCAAGTATCCTTTTCTTTTGTCACTCATGATCCTGGAAACATTTTCATATACCATAATAATATTTTCAGTTGTTGTTTATCAAATGTTTATTTGTCTAAGGTGTCCACAACATGACTGTGCGCTGTATAAAGATGAAAGCTCTATTTCAAGAGATGCTAGCAGCAAGCAGGGGAAACCAGTGCGCCGTGCACTCCCTCTTCCCCCTAGCGAGACATTTCAAAGCTCATTAATCAAAAACCCGTCGCTTTCAAACTCGCCACTGATTCCAGCTCCTCGTGAACAAAGCTTTTGCATTCTGAACTCTGGAAACACATTTCAAACTGAGAGAGGCCAAACTTTGCCCAGGGAGCAATGATGACAGCATGCCTTTTGGTCGCTTGCAACCACGATTGGGAAGGCTGAGAGATCGTGAAGGCGGCGAACCAACAAAATCTCTCAAATGATACGGATGGAACAGACGGTGGGTACCCTATAAATAACCGAACCGTATCAATACTTATACTAATCACACGTGTAGGTTGTATAGAATATGCGAAGGCTGTAGTGCGTGATGTAGCCTATTTATTACCCTATATTTTACCCGAAACCAAATACAAATTTACATTTCCGTTGTCTTTTACAAGATATATTTATCGATGACAAATACAATCCATAACAATGTGACGCATGTTTTTTTTTTTGAGAGGTGAGAGGAGAGTTTTTTTTCAAGGGGTTTCCCTTGTTTTGCTTCCCACTGCGTTTTATGGCAGCCATTTTAACCGTCGGTTATTATGAAGTGGCATTGTGAGCAGTGCCAAATTGCCCCAGCCTAGATCGAGAGGACATGGTTAACTGCCTTAGTGATCTTTCAGAATAAAGAAGAGAATTTAAAATAAATGCAAACGGTGGATAATAAAGGATAAATTCTGGCATATCATAAATGTACAGCATCACCATTACTCAGTAGAATGTATCAGCATTCATGTTTCAGATCTATTTGTGCTCGCATCAGCTATGCCTGCGGCGCACATTTGGAGAGGCGTGAGCAGTCTACAGTTTCTTCCCAACTGATGCTCAGCACTGAATGATACCTCACTTTACATTTCAGGACTTTGGTTCACGGACGTGGCTGCCTCTCATCATACAAACCAAAATCTCGACAGTGTTTTGAGGAGTGTATACTGTTAAAGTGAGATTTGTCATACAGGGTTTGCAGATACCTTGACCATGGCTAAGACAATTTGTTTTGATCTATTACCTTCAGCATAGGCCTATGGATGCACAATCATTACACATGTGTTTACCTAAAGGTTTGACACTTAGTATTAAACATTTTATTGCTTAAAAATCGATTTGTCATTCCTTAATTACTTCATTCCAGTAATATTTGTCCTTAAGTGTCATCAGTTACAGGGAGATGAATTGCTTGGGGATATATAGAAATCTCCGTCAGTTAATACAAAAGTCTTTCCATGAGACCACAGTTGTACTGTCCAACCTTAAGAATATCCTTCTTGGACTCTTCTGAATAGTTGGACAGACTGAACAAGTTTGAATATTCTTATCACAGCTATTGCAGAGGCTTTATACAGGCTATTGTATCATGTTTTGGGGAAAACTGGCTGATGTCAAAGTAGCCAAATGCAAAACTGAAATGAATGGTAAAGGAAAGGAGTTCAATGTAAAACAAAGAAGTGATGTTGTAGCCTAAACATCTTCACTTAGGCTATCTGTGTGGTCCACAACTTTTTGTGGACTGGATGAACATGCAGTTGCCAGTGCTTTTGTCGTAATCAGCAGCAGCCTTAATACATAGGCCGTTACACAAACACAGGTAAAAAATCTAGGTTGAGTTATAATAGACTCTTTGAGAGACAGTTTCGTTATTAGCATTAGTTTTGTAGTTTACAGAAAATATATTCGTTTTGCGATTACAGTTGGCATTAGGGTGGCGTACTGCATGGCTTGGGGTTCATCAATCACTGATTGGACACAATTTTCCTAGACAGCAGTTTCTTCTCTTCCGAGAGGTAAAGCCAGATGGGGTGCGTCCATCTTTCTCTCAAAAGGCTGGGTCCTCTGAAAATGGAAAGACACCCGCTTAAACAGCAATTGAGTATCAACCAACAGCATGTTTCGTGTTACGTAATGCAAAGGGAATATAGAGGGTATATAGAGTAGGCTTATCGAATTCTAATTTGTCCGCCTTATTCTTACAAAATATAAGGATTCTGGTCATTCACAAAAGTTAAGAAAGCCCATTCACAAGATTTTAAGTGAATGGTATTATCAGTCTTACTACATTAGTCTACTGCGTGGTGATGTCTTTCTGCAAAAACACAGCGAATAGGCCAAGCGTATTGTTCTTTGTAGACTTGGCTGCATTAAAACATTAATACGGAAACGTGATGGGTAGCACTTACTCAGCAGTTAAGATTACAAAAGCATAGCACAGCTTTTGTGGAGAACGAAGTAACATCGCACCAGGAGGCAAGTGCACGCATAAACAGGATATTCATCTGTTGCCTCTGATTGGGCAGAGCTGGAGAAGACCACGCCCGCTGAATGGTGGGAAATATTTACATGTAGAGCTTAGGAAGTACAGTAAGTAATGAGGACCAGTGACGCCCGCAATCATTCACCTTTTGGCCAACTAGTGAAGGGATACGATGAACTCATTTGTAAATTACTTGCCTGGCTGCGACATGAAAGCATTTACAGCACAATTCTGTCACGTGGAGTGCAAGCCCGTGCCAGCAGCGCACTATACAGAGACTCCTGAGAAATACGCGACAGGTATTTTGGAACATGTTAATAGCAGCCGGGAAGTGAACGAAAGTGCTTCATACGATACCAACGCAACTCCGTGTGAGAATGATAACTTTGGCTTTGGACTGGTACGTGCTGTATTTGGATACAGCGGCAACTCGGGGAACGGCAAGAAGAGTGTCCAATGCGTTAACCACGCATACTCATGGAACGGGTCCTATCAGACGGAGAACTTCCAACACGACTTAAATGAATACGAGCCGCAGAACTGCACGTTTATTCGGGAGTCCCCTCTCAGTTGTCATAGTTTATCGCAACCCCAAGAGGTTCGCTCACTGGCTGCTCCTGGTCAAGAAACTAAACCAGTGAAAGCTAGTACATTTGAGTGGATGAAGATAAAAAGGAATAATCAGAAAAGTAAGTATTTCAAGCATAAGTTGTGCGATGTGATTGATTTATTAATGTTATGGAAGTTGTTTTAATATTGTCCATGTTTGGTTTCAGGCAAAGCACCCGACTATGGGCAAGGAAACACCGTAGCAACTGCACGAACAAATTTCTCAACTAAACAGCTTACAGAACTGGAGAAGGAATTCCATTTCAACAAATATCTTACCAGGTCAAGACGAGTGGAGATAGCGCATAGCCTGCAGCTAAATGAAACCCAAGTGAAAATCTGGTTTCAGAATAGAAGAATGAAACAGAAGAGAAGAGACAAGGAAGGCCTGGCTAGTTCATGTCCAAGTGTGAGAAATTCTGATTCGTCGTCCTCGTCTGAGCTTAATTCTCCCATATCCACACCACCTAGTTCACCAGCTACCCTCCTTTTAAGTTAAAAGCAAAGCCGAACAACTGGACTCTTTTTGTTGCACTGATATTTAAGTCTATAAAATAAGTTAAAATACATTTGTGTGCCTTATAAGATGTGCTGCTTTTTAAAAATAAGTAACAGGATACATGTTTTGTGCCTTTGCTGTTTTGGGAGATATGTGAAGGCCTAAGTCTGACAAATTGTTCAAAATCTTGAAGCCTTGATTAACTTGCCTTGATGCCTTGATTAATTTGCCTTTGAACTTGAAAAATCCAAAGATTTGAGGTAAAAGTTCTTAAACAAGCATCTGTTCATTTGTATAATAACAGGCTGTCCTCCGGAGAGTTCCAAAGCTTGCTGAAGTATGCACTAAGAAACTCAGGTTCAGAGGTTAACTTGGCTTTTGCTCTCCCCTTTTTACAATTTTAAATGATAACTAAATCACTGATACATCCTTTGTAATATTTAAGACAATTAAGACAAATTGCTGATTGTTTTGTAACAAAACCAAAAAAACACGAATTGCATTGACACAGTACTAAATGCAACTCTATGCAGAACACAGGAGAATAATACTGTGCTCATGTAACACCACTGCCTTTTTCTCATTGTTATTTACACGTTTAATGCAATGTACAGCTGTAGAAACAACGAAATTGAGTTTGTTTTTGAATACCACAGGATTATTGCATTGTCTTTTCAGTGGTGAAGTACTTTTTGTTGGAGAAACATCAGTAAGATCACCTGAAGACGTACATTGGAACAGCATCTGCCAAATAATGTTTAGTTGATGGGAAAGGATCAAGAACATAAATTGTTATTATTATGTAATGCAGATAAAATGATGTTGAGAAAATGAGCTTCACCAAAAATGTCAGAGATCACTGTTCTTTTATTACTGGTTTATTTTATTTGACAGTTGAGTGTGAATTTTCACTCTAATATTGTAACTTGAAAATACTGAAATAAACTGAAACAAATGGAAAATTCTGACCACAAACTACTTTGAGCCCTTTAATTCTTGTTTGTAATGCTTATAAGATTGTAGATTCAGTCAACAGTAAATATGACAAAATGAATGGTTAACATTTTAGATTTTTACACAGTCACAGATATGCACAGTAAACGTCATCTAAAATGAAGACTCATTTGAAGACTCTGATCCAAGCTTAAAACAATACTGCTAAATGGCTATCAGCATGGAGTACAGCTGCCTGCCTCAACAAGACCAAACCCCAGACCATCCTGGTATCGTCATGGATTGTGGCCATCCATGCTAGACCTCCTTGAGAAACAAAACATTCTGGGTATGTGGGTGTCAGACACCCCTACAGCCTGTCTTTTCACAGGGATTTATATGTGTATGGTCATTGTCAGCATCCTTTATTTTCTTGTGTATTGTACTGTATATTAAGTGTCATACTGAAGTTTGTGGTTTATGTATTTGTGTAAAGTCACATTTCATTTAATAGAAATGTTGGTCACAAAAATAAATATCACAAATATCTTGCAGCAATGAGATAGTCTACAGAAAACAGGATCTCAAACATGAAATGTCCCTTATTAGGTGACATGATCTGCAATAATGGGAAAGATAAGAGATCCTCTCTCCATCTTAGCCAAGCTAGGTCACAAATGTAGATCATTCTGGAAAATATTGCTTCCATCACAGAAGAGTAAACACTGATCTAATTGTGAGCTGGTGATTTGTGGGGTCTGCAGGGTGTCCTCCACGAGGAGGACAGCAGGCCTGTGAGTGCTCTGTTTCATTATTGACCTGTAGTGGTGGGCAGAATGGAATGGCATGGGAGCAGAGGGAAGGCCTGCTGGATTTACTGCCCAGAAAGCTGAGGCAGCTAAAGTCCTGACGGTTTGTGGTAATGCACACGTTGCCCTTCCCTGTACCTTAACAGAGAGCGAACATGCCGCTAAAACACATTGCTGTGATTTTGGCTAACGTTAGTGACTCTTCATATATCATAACATCACATTATGGACCCCATTTGGGGCTCAGTAGCATGCTACACTTGTCAAAAGACTGCAAATAATGAAGACTAATAGTCAGTCGCCCCAACCGCCATTGCCAGATTCTCTCTCTCTCTCTCTCTCTCTATTTCTCTCATTTCTCCCCCTATGGCCCTGCAAACTTATCATCTTTCTCCCACATGTCAGCCTGGAACAAGATTTACACCATTCGTTTATGGAAATTTGGTACACATCGGTGTTAGCAGGTGAAATCAGTGCTTGGTGTTTGTGCAGGGAGGGCATTTCAAGGCTCAACTAATTCATAACTGTGTGATGGCTCAACCCTTCTTCTTCTTTCTCCTTGTCGGGGAGCTGCAGCTGCTCTTGGGGTTTTGCACAGCATGACTGCAGGCCCAGGGGTCGTGCTGTACACACACACTTTTCCAGATGACCACTCTGGAAGAAGCCCTCACATCCGTGCTGAGGGAATCTCTGCTGGAGCGCTGTCTAGTATTAGCCTGGAGGACTGCTGCACTAGGCAGCACAGGCTTGGCACTGCTGCAATGCTGTTGTCAATAAAAGCAGAAAAATGCCTCAGCCGTTAGGTCTGTATGGTGGTGATGATCAAAAATGGGCTGAAATTAATTCACCCCCATCTGAAACACACATGTGTGAACACACACACACACATGCATGCACACACACACACACACACACACACACAGGCATGCATGCACACACATACACACACACACACACACATGCATGCACACACTCACACACACACACACACACACACACACTCACGGTCTATGAGGTCAAAAAGATATTTGGTGATTTATACTCATCATTAAGAAATTTAACCCAGCAACCACAATTTCCAAGTGCTCACTCTCAGGGGCACTTCTCTCCCTCACTAACCTGGCAGACAAACTGATCACTCTGGAAAGAGGCCATAAATAATGCCAGTACTGTCTATAATACTTTGGATTGAAATATGTTACAAATACCTGTCCCCTTTACTGATACCCATATAGACATCCTTTATAACATTTTCCACATAAAATTATGACGGAATAAATTGCATCTTCATTTGTCTTCCACAGCTCTGGTGATGACTGCAATTTGAAGCTCTCAGCACTTTACAGCACATCATTATATTAGTCTGCTACTACACAGAGAAATGGATTGTTCCAGAAAATGGACTTGGCTTTGCTATAAATTACACCTATGGATTCCGAGGAATGTGTTATTTTGTTTAAAATAGTCCCTAATATAATTAGAGTTCTAATTTATGTAAAGCTACAAGTGTGCCTATTACGGTAACAGGCTTTGGAATTTAATCTGTCTGCGGGATAAAGAATGATCCGGTGTGCTTTTCATTTGTAATCTCAGACACATTATTTCAGTAAAATAGTCTGTGACCATTAGATATGAAAAATGGATTACTGACAGCTTTATTCATGAGTTTTGCTTTTTTAAAGTTAACAGGCCTTTCATGAAAGCAAGTTTAAGGAAGGGTAATTAAACAACTTATCATATGCCAGCGACACTCTCAGCGTATCAGCCTTAGCCTGGTCCACTGGATAGAGACCTTACCTGCATGTAGAAAGTAGATCTCTATCATGCTGATTTATCTACCCAGGTGGGCCAGCTGTGCTACCTTCTCCCACGAGAAACAATCACATATATCTTTATGGGGCCTGACGGCCAACCGGGATGCTTAATTTATATCAGCCAAGGCTTTTCTTCTGGACTCTTTATGTTACACCATTCTGCGCTGTAAGTAGGAAATGTTGGGCCAAAAAGAACAAATAGGATGTGTTGAATATTAAGTTGTGTCTTGAAACGCAATTCTAAGCCTCTCGGAGGAAAATTACAGTCTGCCGAAATAAGCTTTCAGGCTTACAGCAATGATTCATTACAAAGATTCTGTACAATGTTGTATTATCAAATGTTATACTAGCTAGTGGGGCCTATAGACCTACTCCACAGTGGGGGAAACACTCAAAAATGTTTTAGCTGAATGTCTGTGCTATTTACTGTGGATTCTTTTTTGTGAATGTACCAGTGGGACCTTTCTCAAGCATACACATGTTTGATATAAGCACAGTCTGAATGGTCATGTAGGGCCTGTATACTATAACCACATATGATCTTAACACACATGAAAGTGCTCTCTCTTTGTCTCTCCATCTCTGACGCCACTGTCAGTCATTGTTTGTCAATGCTCTGGCTGTGTGTGTGTGGTAGCCTTACCGTCGAGCCCTGACTCATCTGGGCTTGATGAGCTGCTGGTAATTAGTGGCATTGGGATAGACTGTGTCCATTATCATCCCCATGCTGCAACACAGCAACATCCATCCATCCCCTCCACCCCACCCCACCACACCCCACACCACACCACCCAGTCTCTCTGAAGGAGATCCCCAGAGTGAGCCCTGATTGCCTTCATTACCAAATTCATAGTGGACCATTCTTTTTTCTGTTTCTGTGGCATGAAGACTGAGCTTTGGAGACGTGTCATAATGTTGGGAACCACACTGTTTATTCTCATTAAGGGCACAGCTTTCACCAGAAGGGTCTCAGAATGGGAACTCTGAGGCATAGACAACCACAAAGCTGTGGGAGAATCACTGTGAGCCTAAGAAGTGATTTTATTCCCACACTTTCCATCTTCCTTTTGTTGTTGCAAAATGGCATTTTTTCAATGATTTTTAAGCATGTGGGAAAATGAATGCAGTAATTGTCTGTAGTGAGCCTGGCCAAAATGCCAATATTGTTTCTTTTTCCTCTACTTAGCATTCACATGATGGAGTGGTGGTTTCCATTGCGCTTTCTCTGTGTGCTATATTTTCATCGGAAGCTGACATCTGGCAGTGCGGGGGTTAAATTATTCCGCTCTGCACCAGAAGCCGTTTGATTTCATTTGTAGTTTGTCTGCTGGCCCGTGGAGGTGAGCCCACCTTTGGCTGCCGGGAGACCCACGTGGCGCACATATCTAGTGCACAGAGACACGGAATTGACAATGCATTTATCTTTGAATAATGCAAATGTCCCGAGACCATGGTGGCAGCGGTGCTCGGAGCGGCCGCCTAGGGGCCCAGGGGCCTGTCAGGCAATGCGCTGGCTGGCCTCTTGCTCCAAGAGGCGCCCCCGCCAACCCCGCCCCCCCAGCAGGCCACTCCAGCAGCCGCCTCTGGCCCTGTCGCTGAAGCCTACTTCATTTCTACTCCACTCCTGGACCCATGAGGAGACGGCTCCATGCAGCACACCCTGCCAGGACCCACCCTTTCTGATAAAGGACAAAAATGAAAAGAGGACATTATGCCCACTGTGAACCATTGTAGTAACAGTACTCTATGTGTCTCTAATAATGTATGGATGTAATCTATTAATAAACTACAGAACAACATTACATGTGCCATCATAATAATGTTCAGTGTTTCCAAATGGGGAATAATGTTACAGTTACTATAGATAATAAGAGCACCATGGAAACTAAGCCTTACTAACTCTTACCATTCTCCCTCTGCTTGGTTGAGGCTTTCATTATGGCCATGCTTCTTCCTTTCCACAAATATAAACACCACAAAGCTTTAAATACAACTGAAAGTAATATAGCAATGAAAGTTCATAATGAAAAGGTATTTGTTTTGAATTCAACTGAATTTTGAATTGAATTTTCCCCAGGTGTTCTCCTGTTGGTTATTGCATGTTTCATAAAAAAGTTTGTCAACCCAAAGTGCAAACCAAGCATATTCAGGAAGGCAGTAAGGTGTATGTATTTTGGATACGACTAATATTGGTCTGTTTTGTTCCCCCTTGCATTATTGTTTTCATTGTGTTGTGGATTGATTCTTCCACAAATATGTTGGTTGAGCCTGAGTGAGCCCAACATGTATGGCTTCAAATGAATGGCTCTTGGCAGGCTGACAGTGCTGTTCAGTGAGCCAGAGTGCCAGTAAATTGTTTGTCTTCTGCTGTGCAATCCTATAATTCTTCTGGGAACCGATGACATTGTGCTTGCCAAAGAGAATAATGATAGATGGGCTAAAATCAAACAGGAAGACTTTGGGATGCATCCTGGCCAACAGGCATAATGTGGAAATATTTTGTCTCCCTAGACAGTCCTCTCAGAGTCTTTCTATCTGATTCTTCCTATCTGATTCTTCCTATCTGATTCTTTCTATCTGATTCTTCCTATCTGATTCTTTTTTTTCAGAGACAAAAATATGTCTGAACTGCATAGAGTATCTACAAAAGGCTTTTGCCTTTTTTTCTGCATGATTATACAAACCTTACATCAAGATTATAATAGCCATACATTAGCTTCATGTTCTGCATTCTACAAACTGCTGTCGCTGCACTTCTGGGCCCGGCAGTTCATTTCCTCTGTCTTGCGTGAAATGTGTGGACGTGAGGCAATCTGCCTGGCTGACCGTCCTGCTGGCCAAATGGGAGAGAGCATGTTCCCATCTGTTCCGTCCCTGGAGTGTCATGGCAACACGACTCCACCTTGATACCATCCCACGATCCCGCTCGCCAGAGCAGTACAAGGTCCTCTCGGGTGCTCGACTGGGCCTCTCTAGGGTTACAGGCATGTTAAGGGACACCCCGAAGCTTCCGGTCTGAAGCCGTTAGTCATTATTTGCAGACGCAGATGTGCAACAAAAAAAGAACCAAAAGCCTGATTAATATTTAAATGGTTTCTTGTCTTCTGCTCTTGTGTTGTGGGGTAGCGTGGCAAATGGGGAGGATGCCATTAAAGGCCACATCTAGCTCTGTGTGTGTGTGCATATGTGTCTGTGTGTGTTTGTGTGTTTGTGTGTGGTTCTACTGAGAGGCGCTGAACTGAGACCGTGGTGACTGCCTGCAGCTGGAGAGGCCTTGGGGGCTGCTCAGTAAATTAGAAGGCGACGACCGCTCTCCACATTGCTGAAATAGTACACTCCAAGTTTTTGCTAAAAAAAGACCAAATGAGAGACTCTTGCTGTAATGTTTTTGTTGTTTTTGAACATTATTTAGCCAGTTGTCTAAATAAAGTATTTCCCATCACAAGTACAGTAAGTATTTAGCTGAAATAACACTGCTGTCAGTTTGGAACATTTAAGTTTTAATGTTCTCTACACTCAACCCAGTGAGCCTCATACATTGCTCAAAGTATTTGAAATGTTTCTAAGAAATTTGTCTTTTTTCAATTATTATTATTTTCCTAACCACGACTGTGCTGTTTTGCACTTTGTGCAATACAACAACAGCGAGCAGCACAGTGTGTCAACAGTTTCACAACAAATTACAGAGTAAAACCACTTCTTAGAGATTCCTGACCTCCACCCTAGATGAGGAAATACTCCTCCATAGTATCTTCTTGCCAGCCAACCAGCATGGAGGGGAGACTCTGCCCAAGTGTTTATCACAAACCTTGGACTGTTTATTTGGACCATGTGTGGGAGAGGTCCAGGAGAGGCCTGCTTCAAAGTGAGCAGCCTTCCTTTTGTAGTGGGCTTTATCATGAGGATGCAGATGAGCTCTTTGTTGGAGCCCTGCACCTCATTCATTACCCCTGGGCTGCCACAGAGATAGTAGAGAGAGAAAGAGAGAAGGAGAGAGAGAGAGAGAGAGAGAGAAAGAGAAAGAGAGTGAATCCATTCAAAAGGTCCCTGACAGAATCTGCTGTTCTAGTGAACCCTCAGTGAACTATAGGCTCAACAGTCGGATCTGTGCACGCAAAAAAACAACAAAGAAAAATAGAAATGAAATGTACAGAATCTTGCAAGCAGATTCTCTCACTGCTGTCAATGTGAATATGCCTGGGTCGTGTATCAACCTGTCAATCTGGGCTTGTCTGAGCACTGCATCTGTCCCTGCTGATTCCATCACACATTGGCAGTGAGTAAGTATGGGATGTCACTGTGATCATTGGCTTTTGCATGGCTACAACTGAACGTATCAAGTTCAGATTTGTAGAGAGAAAGTGAGACACTGCAACCTGTTTCAATTGTGTTTGTGCTTTCCTCTGTTCTTATGTGTGTGTGTGTGTGTGTGTGTGTGTGTGTGTGTGTGTGTGTGCATGTGTGTTTCACATCTGTCTGTGAGTGGGTTAGAGAGAAGGATAATGAGACTGTGTATGCTTACGTTTCTGTGTGTGTGTGTGTGTGTGTGTGTGTGTGTGTGTGTATGTATGTGTGTTTTGTAAATTCTTTCATCCACTGCGCGCTGCAGTTGGCATAATCTTGCAGAGGTAATGTTTTTAATGGCGCAGTCAAAATCCAATTACACTGCGATTTAATTTCCTCCAAGGAAGTATGATTACACCGTCCCCCCCATCCCCACCACAAACAGAACGGGCCACTGTTCGCCGAGTCTTAGAGAACGTTATTAATTTCAGCTCAACGGAAAGTGGATTTGCAGCCTGAGAGACCAGGCTAACTGATTGACTGAGGCAACGTGGAGCACTGGTGTGGCGACGAGCCAATCACGTCTCAGGGACAGTTGCTTGGAAGCAACAGCACTGCTCACATTTGTTCGCCACAAACTCTGTCCAGGGGAGCTTCCTGTGTGAGAGAGAACTACAAAGACTTCAGCAGCGCATCAGTATATAACTGTTCACATAATCCAAGCAATGCATCACCCCACTCAACATGAGCCCGCCCTCTTAGTCTAGCAGGGGAGGAGTTGTCTTAAATGGCCAGGAATAAACGCCTGTGCCGTGCATGTGAGATGAATTAATCTGATCTTTACAGCTTTGTGTTTACGTTCTGAATGTGCAGCATTATTTCATGGGCACCAAACAGAGAAGGGTCTGTGTCTGTGTCAGGAACCCAGGCTTGCATGGAGACCCTGTGGGAACATGGCCACAGACCTTGTGGTGCTGCAGAAGAAGTCTTTGAAGAACAATTTAATTTCTGTCAGCGCCTAGTCTGTGGCACCACAAGGTTTTTTTTTGCCTCACCTTCTGCCTGCGGCCAGGCACTTCTGTGGGCTGCAGCTGCCGATGCAGACTGCCCCTTGCCCCGGAGGAATCCTTCATTCACATAGAAAATCAAGTCGTAGCCCAACTCGGCTGATAGTCCAGTTTACTGAGGCGAAGGTAAGAAACTCACCCCTATCCAGTGGAGGCAGCCGAAAGAGGCCCCCTGCACCAGCACTTCATCAATCTCCCCCTGACACACTGCATGGAGCAAATCGATGTGACGATTTGTGTCTAAAAATGTATAATAACTGCTCACGTCCCCTCCTCTGCTGCTCCGCATGCCAGGAAAAATGAATCCTTTGCCCTCTAATGTTTGCTTAAGCTAAAACAATCCTCACACCGAAAAAAAAAAATAATCAGCTTACTTTGTTTCAACCACAACATTTATTTAACATTTGAAGGGCACCTAAAATTCTGTTGGTAGTTTTGAGAAAGAAACGTCTAGAAAAGAGAGAGTCTTCAGTATTCACCACTGGCAAGACTATATGTTGTGCTTTATGTATGCTGTATGTTGTGCTGCAACAAAGGGCAGAGCTGAGTGTGAGCTCCACGGCCCTTGCTGTGCCCATGGCTGATTTGATTTTAGTTTGATTAAGTGTGGAATAAGGTCATCTTTCCACCTGCACAAATGTCACAGGCTCTTCTCCTCCGCAGCCCTGTGTCAGAGACGAGCAGAATGTAATGCAATGATAAGTGTGTGTGTGTGTGTGCGTGTGTGTGTGTGTGTGTATGTGTATGTGTATGTGTATGTGTATGTGTATGTGTATTTGTATGTGTGTGTATGTGTATGTGTGTGTGTGTGTGTGTGTGTATGTGTGTATGTGTGTGTGTGTGTGTGTGTGTGTATGTGTGTGTGTGTGTGTGTGTATATGTGTGTATGTGTGTGCGCTGCTGTTGCTCTCATGCTCCTGTTTCCCCTCACGGAGGGGTGCAGCACTGCCTTAGCTCCAGGGCTGGACAGTGCCCAGAGAGCCACGCGGAAGCCTCACATGAAAAATATGCTGCTGACAGCCAAGGCACAGTAACTCTTCAGGTCTCTGCAGCGTGCCGTCCAAATGGCAAGTGATGGAAGGGCTTTTGACATGTCTTTATGGTTCGTCCATTACTGCTGATTGACAATGTTTTACTTCCTCCCCGACAATAAGAGGGGTGGCGGGACTGACCCTATTCACACACTTTACTCTCTGTCTCTCTCTCACACACACACACACACACCTACACAAACACACACACACACACAGATACACACACAGAACACACACGTGCAGATACTTACACACACTACTCCATCCCCACTCCATGACTGCTAATGTTCATGAAAGGGCTGCGTTATGAACAGCTTGCCTAATCCACAGCTGTTAGAGTGTGATAATACAGGTGCATTTTTGAGAGGTGAAAATCTATCTCCAAAAACATCCACTAATCAGTCACAATGATGTACTATTCACTTTCTCCCAGGAAACAAAACATGAGTGGAGGTGATGTGTGTGTGTGTGTGTGTGTGTGTGTGTGTGTATGTGTGATTGTATCATGTCACAGATAATTCTTTGAAAGTGTGCTCATCCATATTTCAGACGTCAGGCAGCATTAAGTAAATGCTGGGGAAACGGTGTGTTATTGCCGCTGCACTGTAATTTATGCCTCGGGCTCCCAGTGCCATCCCGCCTGTGCACAGTGTGTTTGCTCCTAGATCACTGTCCTCTCCTTCTCCTCCTTATTCTTCCTCCTCTTCTTCTTCTTCCTCTATTTCTCCTTCTCTCCACCACTCTCTCTGCCTCCCGTGTCAAGCATTGTCTCCATATGAACAAATTATGACTCCTCTGCCTCTCTCTCTCTCTTTCTCTCTCTCTCTCTGTTCACTCTCCCTCCCCTCCCCCATCGTCTCCATTTCCGTGGCTCCTCTGTCTGCCCTCTGCAGTGTCTGTGTCCAGTGGTGTGATGCTGCTTGTTGTTTTGGTGGAGGTGGGCACTCTCCCAGCATTTGTCTTAATTAAATTTTAATGAAAAGGGGGCTCTCTTTACCATTGTGTCTTGCAGCTCATAAATGATACATGGTGCTTTGCGGCATTAGTCACGAGGCATTCATCCGCTCCGGCTGCACCGGAATCTTGCGCCAGCGGCGTGTCACTTCCCCTTACAGCCACTTTTATTGCCTTCCCCAACACCCCAACTAGTAACATTTTGCCACGGGGTCCTCTTTAATTTTTCATAATGTGCTTATTCCACTACTGCCTCTCATCCAGCATGTTGTTCACAATACCACTGCATGTTTCTTATGCATATTTATAACATATGTTTTGTTTTTTTTCCAATGATAATTTAATGAACAAAATGTACAATTAAGTATTTGTTTTGTGGACCAAAGAAATAAATATAAACTATCTTCTTGTGGCAGATTGCATTGCTAGTTCCTGTTCCTTTGTCTGAATGAAAAGATCACAATGGTATGCTTTAGTGGTATGAAACATGTGTGAACTGGCTCTGACATAGTTACAGTGTTTGGTATGACCTGGGAGAAGCAGCACGTGTTTCTTCAGCTCCCTCTGATCACCTGCAAGAGCCCAGGCGCAGCGTGGCGCGGATGTTAGCCCTGGGGCTCTTCAGCTTCGGCCTGAAACTTATGGTGAAATTTCAGCAGAGCGCAGACACGCAGCAGTGGCCGCTGCCGCTTCTGTCTCCGTTGCCGCCGCTGCCGGTGCTACTGCTGTGCCTCCCAGGAGGGGCGGCTAGCCCAGGTGTTCGCCTGCCATCCACCCGCCCCCACGCACACACACACACACACACACACACACACACACCCACCACCGCCTACCAGGACCTGAGCCAGTTCTGTCAGGCTCGGCGGCAGAGAGAGCAGCCAGTTTCAAGTGTCACCCGAGACAGCGAGTGTAAGCAGGAGCAAATCAATCACTCCCACATGACTTAAGGGTGGCTGTGAAAGAGGACAACAACCTTGTGTGTGTGTGTGTGTGTGTGTCTGTGTGTGTATGTTAGCATGTGTGGATGTGGTGACTGCAGCCTACATAAGAACATTAGCCCAAGTGCGCGCTAATATGAATGAAGAGTATCATCTTTCACAATGTGAGACTAAGATGACAAGCACAATTTATGTCAAGCACAACCAACCACACACAAAAGACCACGTCTGAGGTCACGGGCGTCTCAGTTTCACACTCGGCTCAGGACAAGGTCATCATTCATGTGCCATGCTATGTGTGCTGGATATTATAAATGCCTGCGCTCTCTGTGTTCTGGGACAGAGCTGGGAGAGAGGACTCCAAAGTCACCCCAGCTGGGCACAGGTCAACAACGGTCACCCATTGAGGAGAGAGGGGCCCCGGTACTGTAGGTGAACGAAAGGACACGTCTCATCCTGCCACCGTCCTTTGATATCTCTGTCGTCTATTTCCATTTGTTTGGCCAGAGTCACAATGAGACAAGGAGGGCTCAGAAGGGACCCTCTCCAGCCCTGGGCCTCCTTTCCAGCCCCTGTTGGGCCCTTCAGGGGCTGAATAGCCTGGGGATGATCCTGGGCTGTTTGAAGTGCTAGCCTTTCTGTGTGGAGAAAATGCTTTGTTATGCGGCAGCTGCAGGGGAAGGCTAGTGGGGGCATGTGAAGGAATACTACAACCAACGGGGTTCGGCAGATTCCAGTAACGTTTCTAAAGGCCAACGAGTCTATCCACAGGAATGGCCGACACTCCGCTCTGCATCCCTTGACGTTCTGGGCAGAAAAGGAGCGTGAGTGCTGCCACTTTTCTTGGAGACGGAGCGAACACGCAAAGAGGAGGGGGGGAGTGGTAATTAATCTGTTAATGGCATTCGGATCTGTCATTAGCTGGGGGAGTGTATAATAAATTGCGGTAATAAAAATTAAGATCGCACGCATCATTGGAGCCTTCTGAGGGTTTGTTTAATGTAGTTACAAAAATGCCAGCAGCTGATGTGGCGTCCACCACGGTGCCCTGAGAACACTCATTTCTGCATGGCACTTAACCTGCTGCAGCCCACCTGAGGCACGGCTCAGAAAGCAGAATGTGGAGTCAAAAGCCCTCCACAGCCACACAACCCACTTCCAATGGCTGATAAGAATGCTTTGCCTATGTAGTATAGTAGGTAACAAAAGTCATCAAGCCTGGTGGCAACAGAAAAAAACTGCGGCTAATATGCCAAGCTAATACATGCTTGAGAGTGCCATTGCTGAGTGGCTAAGTGGCTAAGGACATTGAGTGATTGGTTATCATTTCCGAAGTGCTTCAGACTTGAGACAAATTGCTGCCTGCTCTTAGTCACTGAAAAAGGTTAAAGGTGGAGTCGTTCAATAGTCTGATTTTCCCTTACTATGGACTTGAAAGATTTCCGAGGAGCTTGCAGCCTGCCCACAGAGAAACGCGAGTCTCAGTACAGTAGGGTCACAGAGGGCTTCCTTCACTTTGATGTTGCACAAAGCCTCCTCTGTAGGCCTGTGCCCTCAGACAAGCCTGCAGAGTGAAGCCCTCGACTCCTGCCCCCGAGGAACAAAAGGGCTTAGCGTTTGCATGACACATTAGCAGATTAGCATGTAAGCTGACGTAGCCTCAAACTGGTAAGGCACCTCCTGTACTGGAACAAGGACACCCTCAGAGAAAAGCTTTGTGATTACAAGATGATTAGGGCTTAGTTGTGAATTACCATACGAAACCCTCCTTGACTCGTGCTCCCTTGAAGTTGGCTTGCTCTTCAAGAGGAGCATGTTGTGCAGAGGTGGTGGTGGGTCCTGGCTAGCTGACTAGCCCTTGTTGTCTGGCCGAGGCCAGCCCAGGTCAGCTGTCCTGGGTCATTGCGCAGGGGGGACTGTGAGGGCATACTTCTCCCCCAGCCTTTGCCACATTATTTAGGATACAATGCGGCTAGTTGAGGGCCTAGCCTGCAGGCAAGATAGTGCACATGTAGCCTGACACCAATTGACCTAGAAGAGGTTCCCAGGTCATGTTGCGACAACATTGCCCTCGCTATAGCACTGCCTACCGCACAATGAAGGTTCTTTAGTCGATAGACAGCCCTTGGCACTGTCAGAGTTCAAGACACTGCTAAATTAGACAATTGAGATATTATTCCATGAGCTGTGAAATAATTAACTCAATTACCTTCCAGATTGCATATGTGTCTGAGAGGACCAGGGATATTCCTTTCCGTTGTTTCAAAAGACAACATTACTTTACTTTGAAATCAAGATGATTTCTTTTGTTTCCCCTCCTGATGTTGACTTCTTGTAAATGCAGCATTTCTGGCAAGTTATCCAGCAATCCCCCTCATAGGGACTTAAGCATTCCCTACTGTGAATCCACACTGAAAAACTATGCTGTAACTTGGTCACTAAAAATAAGTTTTAACGTTTGTTTTCTACATTTCCAAACCACACAATGACCAAAATGTTTTCTTTACTCCCCAATAACTTACACTTTATATGTGGGTCTGGGGCATTACAGATCAGCCATAACATGACAATAAAGCAAAAAAATGGCTGCTGTGTCCAGACATAATGATGCCTCAGTGGAGTCGCTGTTTGCACTGCTGGCTTTGTTTGGTCCTGGTGTTTCTCCTTCTCGGCAGCGCCCGGCTCCCTTGGCACCCACTACAATTATCACCCACTTGTTCCCTGCTTCTCTTGTTCCTGTCAGTTTTTTTGTTTTTGTTTTGTTTTTGTTTTTTTGTTTGTTGTTTGTTCTTCCCTTCCCTGCACTCCTCTTTTTCCCCAGTAGCTCGTTGGGTGTGCTGTATTAATCATAATCCAGGTTGTTATTTATCACCTGCTGGTCCAGAAATGATCATGTTGGCACTGGTGGGGTGGAGGGGCAAAGGTACCAAATTAAGTAAAACATCTTAACACTGGCTAAAAGCGCTCCTCTGATTAATGGATGCTCAGAGGGGGGGAAACAATGGAGTGTGGGCCCTGGTCATTTTATCTCCGATGTGGTCCCACTCTACTGGAGTAGTCACCATGGCTGATCTGCTGTTTTGCCTGCCTTGCCTGTATGTGTGTGTGTATGTATGTATATATATGTGTATGTGTGTGTGTACTGTATGTAGGTTAGTAGATATCTGTGTAAGTATGTGTGTGTGTGTGTATGTGTGTACACATACAATATTTGCTTAAAAGACTCCAATGTGAGACCAAGGTGGAATCTGTTTTTAACTGGGCAGATTTGAATTCAACCTCCTGAGCATATACATACACTTGCATACACACACGAACACACACACACACACACACTGCAGCAACCAAACAAGGTCGTCTTTTACGCTCCAGGTTGTCGGCCCATACATTAGGCCCCTAGTGGGAAACTTTCTTTCTGCTGGTGCATAAAGAACAAACAAGGAAGCGTGTGAACGAGAGCAATGCAATGTGCCCCACCCCTGACAACCCTACCCCCCAATTTTTATACATTTAGAAAAAATATAATCATTCTTTTTAATTACTGCTGCTGGGCACTCTATTAAAATTCTAATTTTCTTCATCCACCCCGATTGATCTGGTCACAGTGGGCGCCCGTAGCAGAAATACAGTGCATAATATCCACGCCGGTACGCCTTGGTTGTGCTGTGTGTCAGAAGCCATCTTGCGGCGAATCCCTCACCCACCTTGGAGAGCAGCCTGTGGAACTGATGAGGTGAGCAGCACTGCTCTGCGGCTCCATGCTGGTAATCACGGGACTGAGGAAACACATACATCATCTGCCACGCAGGCTGGCACGGCCAGTGAAAAGCCTTCACATCACGTAAGATGTTGGACAAATGATGGCCATACGCGGGTTTGTCTTCTTCGCAGATGGCTGTGCATCTTTGGTCAGAAGGAGGGGGAGAAATATAAAGCTGAGGCTGGCATTTTTACACTCAAGGTTTGATTCCCACCCCCCACCCCGCACCAAAAAAAAAAACACTCCCTCCCTCTTTCTCTTTCTTTCTGTCTGTCTCTCTCTCACACTCTCCTCCCCCCCCCCTCTCTCTCTCACACACACACACACACACATACCCACATAAACACACATTGTCTCATCCTCTACTCCCCCCCCACCTTTCTCTCTTCCCATCAGTCTTGTACACTTCCCCGCCTCTGTCTCTGCTCCTGTGCAGGGGGTTTAATATTGGCAACACAGTTAGAGCCCTCCACGGAAATAACAGTGGAAAAGATGACATCAATTATTTGCCGATTGCTTGACACACGCCGAGCATTGTCCTTGCAATAATCATCAGTGCTCTGTCACTCTGGGCAATGGATGGTGCCAGGCCTGGTTTGTGTCTTGCCGGGGAAGCCCTGCGCTTGCTCCTGTCCCCGATCTCTCACGTGTAAATACACTACCAGGCCCTACACACACACACACACACACACACACACACACACATACACACACACACACACACACCACTGAAGACCTGTATCACCAGGTCAGGCCTCATCGAATCAAACATGCACTTATGGCTAATGAATTTAAAACACAGAGGCCATCATCTCACACTGGGTCTCTGTAATCAAACAAACTGTTGTCTTTGAAACGGCAGTCACACAGCTAAAATGGCTATTTGAAGGACCTCTAATTAAGCACATTACTACATTATTGCATCTTGGAATTGACGCCATGGGTACTATAAGTCCTCTGCTCTGTCAAACAAATCAGTAAGCTTGTTAAATAATAATCCACAAAGCAATATTGTCCATGCCATTAGTTCACATTTATTTGTTTATTTATCTATTGATTTATTTGTTTATTTATTCATGAGTAAATGCACGTGTTTATTGCATTCTCAGAAGATTTAGAAATGCTGTTCACAGTTAGATAAATATGACTGATCTTGACAGCTTACAGACATGAGCAGCTTTTTAAATGGTGCAATTTCTGTCATTTTTTCTCAGGAGCCTGAAGCCCTCTCTGTCACAGTGGTCACATTTTTTTGCCGGTTTGAGCTGTTTGAGTGCTCTCGTTCTGTCATTGTTATTGTTGCACAGCTGTCCGACTCTGACTGATAAGTCAACATGCTCCTGAATGACAGAGGGCTTACCAGCCTGTCTCCCTCTGTCATCAATACACTCACACGCACTCAACCACACAGATTGACACACACAAACAAACACACACACACACACACACACACCCTTCCTCACAAATGCACAAACACAGACAGACACACACACTAACACACATACACACACACATATTTCCCTCTTCCCTCCACACACGTGCACACACACACACACACACACACACACACACACACACACACACAAATACACGCACACACAAACACATGCACACACAAAAACACATGCACGCACACACACACACACAAACACGTACATCCAAAAACACTGCTTGGTTGTTAGGAAAACACCCTGCATCCACTCATGTCTGCTCTGAAATGAATCCATCAACATTCTCAAAATATATATCTACAGTTTCATCTCATTTCAGTGATGCAATCTGACTGCTACATTTCACTATATAAATAGCAATAACCATTTAAAAAAAATGCCAGAGAGGAAATGAATTACATTGTCTTTTGAGTGAAACAAAGAAAATATATAAAAGATATAAAACAAGGCATACATTTGTAGGCATGGCGAAAGGTACAAAGCTGAAATAGTATGAACTAGTTTATATAAGTCCACGAGAGAAGAATGAATCACAGCTGCGCTGGTGCGTGTCCTATGTACAGTGCAACACATTACCTGAATGTGTTTTGTTTACCCCCGAGAGGTTCGCTTCTGTCAGGGTAAAGCCCATTTTAGTTGGTCAGCAGCCCATGTAATGACACAGAGGGGGTTGCAATTGGATGGTTTCATAATATGTTCTGTGACTGGTGGTGCACTGAGTTTGGCTATAGCTGTGTGTGTGTGTGTGTTTGTGTGTGTGTATGTGTGTGTGCGTGTGTGTGAGAGAGAGGAGGAACATTAACATAAGCATATTGCTCAATATAGGCAAAGCTTTAAACAGAAAGTGTACTGTGGTGTATGGGTCTTTGAATCCGAGAACAAGCAAGTGAGGAGAAAGAGAGAAGAAAGAAGAGAAATCCATATTTCATAATATAGGATATGCTAATTACAAAGGCACTACTATAGGACCTAGCCAAAGGAAGCTAGAGGAAGAGTCGGCACATTTGAAAAAAATATATAGCATGTGGAGGAGAGGAGAAATATGGGGGGAAACCCAACGGTGATGAAGACAAAGTATGGGACACGGCCCAGCAAGCGGAGAAAGCAGCATGCAAAGCTTTGATAAACACACATTATCAACAGCGGAGGCGTTTTGTCCAGATGCAATGCGATACTGTCACACGGCCACACAGCAGACTGCAAGCTGAGCCACCATTTTTTCCTACAGTCTGTGCCTTTTCATAATGTCCTCTCTCTTTCCCTCTCTCTCTCTGTCTCTCTTTCTCTCTCTCACTCTCTACGTCTCTCCCTCTCTCTCTCAATTTTCAGAGGATGAGATTTTCCCGTGCTCAGATCCATTACAAATTAATGACTCCATCATGCAATTTGCATAAAATAAATCCCACTCCCCCATCCATAGGCGAGATCCGAGTAAACTACATTATGTGGCATGTTTGAAAATGAAGCTGAGGGGAAACATGCAGTCGAGCCTCACCGAAGGGCACTTCCTCAGTCTCCACGGCAGGGCAATTCCTGGGTGCAAGAGGGGTAATTAATGAACACCTTACAACCATCCCTGGCACCGTAGATTATCAGAGAGAGAAAAAAAATCAAATGAAATAAAACAGTCACGGAGGTGGACATGTCTCTGGCTACTGTAAGATAGTGAGCACTTATTTTTAGATTGCCTGGCTTCACACCTCTTCACACTCTTCTTACAGATTAATAGCCAGCGGTTTTAAATAATTTGAGGTGGGGGCGACGCCGGTCTTAGCTCACTGGCAGTGGGGAACAAATGAAGGTGTAGAGCTTGTCCATCAGAAGCTAGCTGGTCCTGGTTAAAATGAGGTGCACATCAGGGGCCAGGTCGGGGGCACACTCCGCTCTTATCTGGATGGATTTACTGACTGCAGCAGCCGTCTGTGGGTTTGTTTGTTTTTGTGTTTGAATTTCACTGTCCCAGGTTTACCTGGCAGTCTGGGGAGAAACCTGCCTGCCTGCCTGCTTGCCTGCCTGCCCTGCAGTGACGAGCTTGTCAACGTGCTGAATGCTGAGCGCAAGCGCAGACATCGAGGAGCCAGAGGAGCAAAAAAAAAATCAACTTTCCTGGGAGGCGACTGAAGATGGATCACATGCCGTTCATTTAAACAAACACCGGCCTGATGAAATAAGGAACAGTTCCTTTGATCTGTGTGAGAACGTGTTTTCCAGAATGAATTTTTCGTGTGGTGAAAAAAAAGAAACAACTACCAAAAAAAAAACCTCTGTAGAAAAAGAGATGTCATACCTGTCTGCCCTGCCCCCATATCACATAAATCATCTAATTATAGCACAGCCACAGTTTTTGCCCCCTCATCTGTTTACTTTTTGATGAGTTTGAGAGAAAAAGCTTTTTCACCATCTGGGGGAGTGTAGCTGCGAGAGCTATCATGTCCTCCTCCTTTTGCATGCCCCGTCTCTACAGATCTATCATCACCTGCTCCGACTCCTCACAACCTCACACACGCACTCTCTTGGCTGACAACCACTGTCTCTTTACTGTATTTATTATTAACACACACACACACACACACACACACACACACACACACACACACACACACACACACACAGACACACAAAACATACAGCACCTGAAATGAACTCAAACCACTCAAATGAATTAGACATCTAGAGTAAATAATGGAATCTAACACAAAACAGACCAAACTGAAATTGGGAAAGCAGAGTTATTTTTACAGAGGGTTCTGGAGGACCTTGAGGGCAGTTGTACAGACTCCTCTGCATGTGTGCATGAAGAGTAATTGGTGCCTGCAGCGGAGAGAGATTAGCGTGCAGCGTGTGTTTTGGCAGTGCGGTGTCGGCACAGGTGACGGAGCCGCCGTCTCTCTCAGCGTTCGCCTAAACGTCTCGCTTTGCATTTGTCAGATTGCAATGGATCACTCAGGTGGGGGGAGGGGGGATTGGGAGCTTCTCCAATTGTGCCCTTGAACGATGGCCAGTCGGCACGGGACCAAGCTCTCCTGGCTCTTATATGCGCGTACACACACACACACACGCACATGCACACATGCATATACACACATGTACATACACACACACACACACACACACACACATACACATAGACATACGTACACACACACACACACACAAATACATGCTAATACACAGACACACACATGCATATACACACACATATACATACACATACATACATATAGACATAAATACACACATACACACGCACACACAAACACACACACACACGTACACACACACAGCACTGAACTGCACTGGACTGATATATTTATAATTCCAAACCAAGCTCAAATCACACAGGAGGTTGGTAGGGAGAGAGGGAACGAGTGAACGAGGCAGTGTGTGTGAGAGAGTAGCAGCTGACCTCCTGAAACAGATTTGCTCTTAGGTAAGGCAGAGGGAAATAGTTTAATGAAGATGGATCATGGTGATGTCTTTACATTTCATTTTCTTAACGGCGAGCATATGGTTTTATTACAGCCAGTGGTCACCTCTAACCTTCCCCTGTTCCTGAGCTGAGAGACTTGTTTTATTTCTCTCTGTCTCTTTTCTTTCCCTCCCTCCCTCCTTCTCTTCTCTCTTTCTCTCTCCCTTGTTCACTCTCTCTCCTTCTGTCCTCCCTCTGTTTTGTTGTGCTTCCTAGATAAAAATGTATGCCAGACAGAAATGTGCCAGCGCAGTGCTTCTGTCCTAACTACCAACCCTCTGGGAAATGTGGCAAACCCAGCCCAATTCCAAGTGGCCACAATCTTCCTGGTCTAGCTGCTCTGTGAGGTCTCCTGTGAAATGATGTCCTCTATCAGTGCTGAATGTCAGTATGCCTGTGCCATTATTGCAGCCGGAGCTCCCAAAAGACCCGGTGGAGGAGAAGAATTCTGCTTTTTTTTTCTCCACCCCTCCTCCCCTTCCTTCCTTCCTTCCTCCTTTTTCTCTCATTTCTACGCCTACGTGCTCCACCATGCAAAAAAGAAGGGACAGAAAATGTCTAATGACATTTGATGCATCACGGGCCTTTACATTTAATCTGGAGGATGAGCTGGGGATATATCAAAAGGCCGTTTGCACAGCACATTGAGTTTTACTGCGATAATGCAAGGCGAGACTCAAATGGTGAAACATTTGCTCAAGGAAACGATAAATTTAGTCGATTTGATTTTGCTGTCAACCCAACACAGGAAGTACAGTTCCTCGCGGAGCGCGGCGAGTGGAAAGAGAGAGAGAGAAAGAGAGACAGGAACTGGGTTGTCGATTATGAAGTGCGACACTGGAGGTGTGCCACATGCAGGGAGTGAGTCGGAGTGAAAGGTGGCTGCTGTGACATTGACCCTGCGAGGAGGAAGAAAAAAAAAAAACCCGACTGAAGTCACGCCAGAGACGTTGCAGCAGCAGCTGCTGCTGAAGCCTCCCTGACACTGACCCGAACCCGTGCGGCAAAGGTCGGCCTGAAAGGAACAGAAGCCGGACTAAAAATAGCGGGATGGGATCGTGCTGGGGCCTCACTACAGTGGTACTTCAAGGCTCTTTGGAACATGAGCACAAACACAGCCCGTGGAGTCCGTCTGTACGAGCAGCGGTTAGCAAAGGCTGCGCTGTTAGCACGTGCTCAGTAAGCCTGAACTCCTCTCTTGGGTTCAGTTCGGTCTGAGGCCTTTGTGCCGCTCCAGAGAAAGAGGAAAGGAGAGTAGAGAGGGAGAGAAGAAGAGAGGGTGTGGGTGATGATAGGACAGGGCTGGCGGAGAGGTGCTGACAGCGGTGCACTCATGGCCCCTTGTGGTGTCACGGGTTCAAACGGGCACCCGTGGCCCCCAGGCACGGGGCCTCGCCCTGACCTCACCTCTGGAGTAGCCAGAGTCTGAGTGAGTGGTCTCATCAGCATAGCCCTCAGCGACGTGGCCCAGCACAGCCAGCACAGCATAAGAGGAGCAGGGCAAGGGCCAGCGAGGATATGTGTGTGTGTGTGCATGTGTGTGTGTGTGTGTGTGTTTGTGTGGGGGAGGGTGGGGTGGGGTGTTACAGGGGGTGAAGCTCAAAGGAGTGTCTTAGGAGGACACGGAGCAGAGGACACTGATGGATTCCACAGAGTCGGAGAGTCGGCCTCGAAAAAAAAAAAAAAGAGGGAGAATGAAATCTCCATACAGGCCCGTGGCTGATAACCTCTGCTGCAGTGTGTTCAGTTTTAACCCCTTCAGCTGACAACAGCCCACTTCAACCCTCCTCTCCCAAGGCCAGCTGCTATGAATGCATGGTGCTCCTGCTCTTGACACACTAATGGTGGTAAATGGACAGTCTGGCTGCTGCTAGCTCTGGGCTGTGGCAGCTTTGGCCATGCATCTTGGGCTGGGGGATCCTCTGAAGCGATGCAAGGGCAGGCCAGACATGAGCGCTTGGCCCTCAGAGCATTGATTAGATGCTGTAATATCAAAGGGGAATTGTTTCATCTTGGTCTTAAGTGTTCCATCACACAATTCCCCACAGCACGAATGCACGCACACACACGCAAGCACACGTACACACACACACACACATTCATTACACCAAATGAAAAGGAAGAGAACTAAGATGGGGGAGGGGAAGACAGAGAGCCTAGAGCCGAGCAGCACACTGGGAGTGTAGAGCACTTAGACGCTACAGTGGATATTATGGTGTGGAATAATTAATGCGGGAGAGTAGATGGAGATTGAGCAGGTCCTGGTTTACTGTGTCACCGGCACACATTGACAGGCCCTCTCTGCCGGTCTGAGGAATGGGGGGGGTCATGCCGTAATGTGCCAGTGTTGAGTAGAGCTGCTTTATGGCTTCCATTTCAGAGCCCTGCTAGCGCATAAGCACCGATCCCCACTGGCCTTCATTGCGATAACTCTCTAATGCTGGCCAGAGTCGGGGAGAAAGCGCACAGAGCCGTGGAAGGCGTCTGTCCCCACGTGGAAATTACCGCCTGATTATCTATAACATTCCAGCAGAATTGTGCTATATTTGCATGGACGTTAAGTGCAGATTAAAGGCGGTCCATGCCTTGTAATGTTATCAAACACGCATAAAGAAACTGTAATGATTCCAGCGTGTCGGAGGAGCGCAGTAATTTAGGTGAGTTTGACTAATGAAGAGAATACACTGGCTGAGGTTTGGTTGTTTTCATTAGGAGTATCATTTAACCTAGACAGGATTCCCTCTGTGTAATTGAATATATATGCATTTCAGCTAGATTTAAATATTTAAAAAAAAAAAAGTAATTTATTAAGAAGGATCTGCTGTTTTTCATAGTGAAATGCACATGATTATAAGAGTCCTATCTCCTGTGCCAGTGCCTGTGTGAGTATGTCATGGATCCTCATATAGTGCCTCTCTCTCTTAGCACGGGCACATATAGAGCTTTGTGGTCTGGTTGTACCACTCTCTGCCCTCCTCCCCCTCTTAACCTCGGGGCTTTTAGTGGCTGGTTCTCCCTGCGTGGCCATGTTGTTTTAATGCAGTGGGATGGGACTGGGGCGAAGGCAATGGGTTAATTGTTGGCTAGGCCACCATGAACTGTAGGAATCATTAGGGCCGACCCCGCCGTGTCACGGCACCAGGCTCTGGCAGTGTTGTTGTGTCGGAAGCAGAATAATAGCAGGAAGCCAGAGACCCGGCTAAATCATGCCAGTATGGAGCACCGAGGAGGTTGGGGCGGGGGTTTGGGGGTTGGGACATGGGGTTTGTGGGATGGGGCAAGGCAGTGGACAGGAACTTGACCATTTGCCCGTGGTGCGTAAGCTTCTGTTTCCTCCAGTGCGCTCTGCTCCCCCCCCCCCCCTTTCCTCCTCCTCCCCCTTCTCCTCCTCTCCAGCAGTCCCCTATATCAAAGATGCTCTGTTTATGCTTGGAAATCAATTGATGCCAGTGTGCTACGCTGCGCGTGATCGATGAGCTGCTGGCATAAGTGTAGCATCGGTGGCGCGGTGTCAGAGGTGGCCTAATTTAGAGCAGAGGCTCGTTTGGCTGGCAGAGCCACACCACATTTTTATGTGTGTGTGTGTGAATGTGTCTCTGCGTGTCAATCTCTTTGTATGTGTATGTGTATGTCTGTATGTGTGTGTGTGTGTGTGCGTGTATGTGTGTGTATGTGTGTGTGTGTGTGTGTGTGTGTGTGTGTGTGTGTGTGCCTGTGTCTGTCTATATATCCCCGTCTTAGACAAATACAGAGAGCTCAGTAATAGCCACTGCCTGAGCATGCACTTTCATCTGGGTGCCTTTTCTTGCTTCCAGCAATGGGAGCAGATGACCTTTCACTGTCAACTTCCAACATGACAAATTGCAGAGCCAGGATGACAGTGTTTTTAGGAATGCAAGAGTTCAGCGCCTGGTCACGCTGCTAGCAGGGCAATGGACCCCTACTATGAAAGCAGATGGAATAATTGATAGCTAATGGCCTCAGATATACTGTATAGACACAGGGTCCCAGATTTTTTTGGGGGGTGGGGTGGGGTGTGGGGGGGTAGAAAATATGATATCTGGAAAAATCTTTGAGGACTCCTTTTGTCCGTAGCAATGGGAAGTAAGGGAACAAGCCAGCTTGGACTGGAGTGGAAATAGATTACATTTCACGGGAGATGAGACCATGGACATTTCCAGGGTGTGTTTACAGATTGGGCCTGACTTAGACTTGGCCTATCTTTGGTTCCGATGCCTAATTTTTAAAGACAGCTTTGAGGCCAGTAATTACTCATTTTTAGTGAGGCTATTGCCCAATGTGCTCTGGGCAGGCTTGTCTGCAGAGTAGAGTGCTGTAATGACTGTGTGAGAGAGTGTGTGTGTGTGTGTGTGTGTGTGTGTGTGTGTGTCTGTGTGCATTAAGTGTACTGAGTGTGTATGTGAGTAAGGTGTGTGTGTGTGTCTGTGTCTGTGGGTTTGTGTGTGTGGGTGTGCGTGTGCGTGTGTCTGTACGTATTGAGTGTACTGAGTGTGTATGTGAGTAAGGTGTGTGTGTGGGTGGATGGGTTTGTGTGTGTGTGTGTGTGTGTGTGTGTGTGTGTGTGTGTGTGTGTGTGTGTGTATGTGTGTATACACATGTGTGTATCATTACACAATTCAAGGGTGGCCTGAATGTTATGGCGTGCTCTTGAACATGATGTCACCAGTTTGATTTAGGAGTGGCCAGCCTAATGGCAATCAGAGTTGGGTTTTATAGCCTCATCAGTCCAGACTCTGTCAAGGTCCAGATCCACATCCAACCCCAGAACACACACACACACACACACACACACACACACACACATACAGCCAACCCTCCGGCACCTTCCTCTTCCTCCTCCTCCCAGCGGCCCCTTAGCTCTCTGTCCAGTGGTTAGCCTTCAGGTCACTGCTCCAGACACTCCACTGGGTCTACATGACGTCATGCTGATGCAGGCATGCTCACATCCCATAAACAGCAAGCAAGGTTTTTGTACTTCTAGTGTTCCTTAAGTAATTCCTCTCTCTCTCTCTCTCCCCCTCTCTCTAGCTCTCTATCTCTGGGACGATCTTAGCCAATTCTCAGTGAACTGTGTGAATAAATTAGTAATTTTGCCAAATGTCTCTCGCATATAAATTTATAATGGGTCAAGTGAAAGAAATCATTCTTTCTATTTCTGGGCCAAAGCCATGCATATAAATAGCAGTGTAATCCATCACATGCAAGCATAAATTCCTGTTTGCCACCATGCTATCTGTGACAGTGCATGACCGCAGTGTACAGTGGAGTTATTCAATGGAGCGCTGCATAGCCCTTGGACACTGTGCACTTTGCGACTGTGCCAAAAGCCATAAATTCAGCAACTTGTTTATTATTTCCTCCTGCAAATCCTTATTGGCATCTCAGACCACAGTAGTACAGTTTTCTGTCATAAAAGTGGAATTTAGAACTATAAAAGAGCACTGTAAAAAAAAAAAAAAGGAACGTAACAGTACGTAAAGCTAGTTCGTAGGCTAGTGTCCAGTGGGAAGGCCCTGGGCACATCTGTTTTCTGTTTCTACCAGTGAACTGAGGCAACTCCATCTACAGCGCCGTAGTATGGAGAAACAAATGTTTGGCTAATAAAGTCTCTCATGCAGACTGGCAGAGGCTAAGACGCGGCACGCCGATTAAAAACCTGAAGGGCACCTCGCTTGACGACCAAGTCCCCCAATAAAATAAACAGCCAATAAAATGCAAGCCTCTGTGTGTTCCCCGACACTACTTCAATGGCATCACAGTTTCCTCACACTTTCAATAAAAGCCTAAGAAATGAAATGCATGTCTTTACAGGTTTCCATACAGTGAGGAGGGACGATGTGGTTGGAGACTACTGGCCCCAGTTGAGTAGAGCTGAATGGCTTACTCAGTATCACATCTCTAGTCTCCTTTCACTCCTTAAGCACGTGAAGTGGGACACAGGGGATGACTCTCGTCCACCGGGGAGGACGGAAACACCACTTCCACCTAATCACTCCACTCTGTCACAAGCTGTAAGCGAACACATGGGGCGTGTGTGTGTGTGTGAGGTGTGTGTATGTGCGTTTCCAAGCCCTACAGACGGCAAAACTGTTTGGACCCAGACAGGCTCTGTGCTGCACAATTCTCCAGTAGGAAGTGTCAAATTCAATTGGTCATAGAGGAGCTTGCAAAAACATAATGCTGCAGCTCGACTGAAATATGTGTGCTCGGTTACGAGAAAACCTCCTTACTGCAGCCATTCCAATGACAAACTGCGGCAGCCGGCTCTCACATGCAGTATGATCGCAGCCGGTGTTACACTTGGTGCTACCACACCATAACGCCCACAACTGTTCCAAAGATTTAACAACAGCGTGACTTGTTTAGTCAGAGTGAGCGATTACATGCTCCCCTCTTTCTCTCTCTCTCTCTTTCTCTTTTTCTCTCTCTATTCTCTTCTCTCTCACCAGAGGAGCAAAACTGTACTCTACAAGAATGCTAAACTTGGCCACAGGACCTGTTGAGTGTGTGCAGAGATTGTTGCGAAGATTAATCCTCTGTCAGGACGCCACTGGCCCTTCCAGCGTGTGTTGTTCTTAAGCACTTAACCCTCATGTACAAAGGGATTTGTAAAGGTCATTAGCGAGCCTCTCGCAGCCCGGACCTTATAAAGTGCTTCTCCCCACCATAGGAGTGCACCCAAGGACCGGGCCCGAAGACAAAGCGTTGATGTGCGGCCCAGTGGTTGTGTTTGTGCAGGCTGAGCCATGCTGATTGGAGCCTCGCTGAGGGTTATTTTTGAAGCTGTTGTCCCATCACATTAGACACACTGGTGGGATGGGGGGATGGAGTGTGCGTGTGTGTGTGTGTGTGTGTGTCTGTGTGTGTAAAGTCTGTATGTGTGTGTAAGGGTGTTGGGGGGTGTTGGTATGTATCCTCCTTTGGCTGAACCTAAAATGGAAATTTAGCCAGAGCTGCCAAAAAAAAAAAAAAAACGGCAATAATCATATCAGCTACTTTCAATGTACTGTGAATATTCGAGCGACTCATTTCCAGTGGAGCAGTGAGGCTGAAGGAGAAAGAGTGCGCTTAAGTGGTCTTTTCCTCCCATGCGGACCCTGGCGTAGAGAGGGGAAATGACTGCTATCGCACAGAGCCGGGCTCTCAGTGTGGGGTTGGACTAACAGCAGTATTATTATTCCCTAAGCTCTAGGGCTCTTGCATGGACATCCCTGTGGTGTTTTTTTTCACCCTATTTCTCCACAACTCAGCTATGGTAATCATTTGAACTGACTGCGATGAGTGTTTGCAACATTAGCTTGTGCCAAGTTTGTGTGTGTGTGTGTGTGTGGGGGGGGGGGCAGTAATGTTGTTCTATTTTCTCGTCCATACACCACAAATTGATCCCAACTCCGAAGCCACAGCTTGTGGTTATGGATAGTTACAGTGTCGTTCCCGTGCCTGAAGGCTTCCTGAGGTGGTCTTGGTGGATGCTGCTGATGGTTGCGGCCCCAAAACCCTCAGCAAATGAGGACAGACTCCCCCCAATGGAGAGAAGAGGAATTGCATGAAATGAGGAAGGAAGTGGGGAGAAAATACATGAGGCATTTGTGCAGTGCCTGGGGAGAAAATATGTTTTCTCAAGCAAAGTGTCCATTTAGCCTGAAATAACCCTCAATATGGAAAGATAAAAACATATGTATATTAATATTACAATACCCTTTCTCTGTCCATTGGTTTTGCAATAGAGTACAGTACTTTGGATTAATCAGAATAATAAAAAAACATAATTTAGCACATTTCATGCCTCATTTTCCTCCAAACTGATGAGTGTGTTGAAAGAGTGTATTGTCTCCTAAAATACTGAACACTGGCTTCGCACTAGCTTAGTTTTCGGTTTCTGTTTTGACTGTTTTAGTGTGTGAGTGTGTGAAAGTGTGTGTGTGTGTGTGTGTGTCTGTCTGTCTGTCTGTCTTTGTGTAAAAGAGAGAGTGTGTGTGTCTGTCTGTGTTTGTGTGTGTGTGTGTGTGTGTAGGGGGTCATCTGCCTATCCTAATTTGTGGGCATCTCACAACTCTGTTCCTCTGGAGCATCAGAAGAGCAGATAGCACAGGAATGTGCGCCGTGCCTTGGCACTGATAGAAGGCAGAGGCCCGGGGAGCTGCCAGTGCTAATGGCAATAAAGATAAGTGGAAGAATGCTGAGCTGGGGAAGAGCCACAGGCAACATGGTGGACAGACAGGCAGAGTGAGATGTGTGTGTGTGTGTGTCAGAGAGAGAGAGGGCGAGAGAGAGAGAGCCACTCTGGACCTCCCCTGCAGACACTGGGACAAGGAGAGTGTGTGTGTGTGTGTGTGTGTGTGTGTGTAAGAGAGGGAGAGAGAGGCTGTTTATCAGAAATAATACAGCTCGGCGGTATCGCCGCCTCTCACTCACACCGCTAACGAACCTGTGGGTGTTCCACTTAAAGACGAGGAGGGAGAGCAAATGTGTTCGCCGCTGCCGGCCAAGCCACAGCATCCATCTGGTGCTCATCTTTAACCTTATTAATTCCGTGTCTGCCTCCTCCCTTTACGCTGTAATTGGGTGGGTTTGTCGCAGTGTGCTGAAGCCGAGAGGAGTGGAGCTCTGCCCGTCCCAGGAAATCTCATCAAATGAATGCCACCGACTGGGTGAGGCTCTAATGGCTGGTTGCTATCCAGAAGAAATCTCTTCTTCTCCTTCTTTTCATCTGCTCTTCCTGCATCCCTTCGTCTTTTCCATTTTTCCTTTTTTCCCCCTCTGCTAATGCCAGTGTCTCCTCAAGGGATGAGCTATCCAACATCGTACACAAACATGGGCTTGGTAATGTCTTTGTACTTACACAATACACACTATGAGTATTTCAGACACACACAAGTACACATGCACCTACACACAAGCACATACACGCACACGCACACACACACATGTGCAAACAATGGCACCCCTCAGGGGCTTGATCGTTGATAATGGCTGTAAATGCTGTACTTTTAGCTAGTGACATGCACGAGAAAGACACAGGTTAGAAAAAGTGCAAGAGAGATCAGGAACATCACCAGCAGACAGCTTTGACCCCTGATCACTTATCTCTGAAAATGATAAATATGTCTTGCATTATGCATTTTGAAACTGTATGTCAGGTGAAGGGTGTTGTGTGTGTGTACATCAGTGTATATATATGTGTGTGTGAGTGAGTGAGTGAGTGAGTGAGTGTGTGTGAGTGTGTGTGTGTTTGTGTGAGCAAGAGAACATTTTGTGTAGTGTGTTTGTATGAATGAGATCAAAAAAGTGTGTGTTTGTGTGTGTGTGTGTGTGTATATCTGCGTCTGTGCGGGTTCGTGTATGTGTTCCCCCCAAGCTCAAAGAGGAAGGAGCAGATAATCGTAGATTCCCACAGCAGCCGGCCCTACTACATCAGAGTATCATGCTGTCATCACCTCTCAGAGAAACAAAATGACATAGAAGGCTATTAGGACATCATTCTTAGCTGGACTGTCATGGCCCCGCATTCCACACTGACTGATTGCGAGGAGGGGCTTTCGGGCGCCCACGTGACCCCAGTGTTTTTCTCCCACAGCTCTGCTGCTTTCCTTGCTCAGTGGCTTTTCTGCATGTCAGCCTCGTCATTTCTGTAACTGTATGCAGAGAAGTGCAGGACCTGTCAGGGCTGTGTGAAAGGATTTGAATGTGTCCCTACCTTGGCCCTGCGCTTATCTGTCCTCCGAGGCTGTAATTTGTTTTGCTGAATCCATCATCGCTTCGCTGTAACCTTTGCAGGAAACCCGCCCACCTTTTCATCAAAGCACGCTCACTTTCTCGGGGGACAGTTTGGAAGTCGTGTAACATTTCCTTTATTCGGGGCCAAAAACGAGTGTCGTAACAATGAGAGAGACAAAATTCCTTTGGATACCCCCCCCCTGCTTCCTGTCCATGGGTCTTGCTCCCTGAATGCGTGTAAGCACGGTCCGCATGTACAGGCTCATGTGTGGGCTGGATCCCCCGGTCAAGTCTTACCTATTGTTTTCTTGCGTTCAAAGTTGGCTCCAGGGATTGAGTGCAACAATGGTGATGAGCTCTAGACCTATTACTGTTGGTTGAGAGAGCCTCTAAGGTAATTGATTGCTTCAGCGCGAACATAAACTTTTAAGCTATTTTTGTGTGCGAATATTAGATTAGGAAACTACATATGAAAATGAGCAAAGACTGAATGCAAGCACATGGTGCATGATATTAGTAGTCATTTGTGTAAATGTCTTTGAGCAGACCAACACATTTTTTGCTTAAAGACTCATTTAAAAAGTGCACTCAGCCATCCGAAAGCAAAAGTGCACTCAGTTCATCACCGACGCAGAAATAAAAACTTCTGCCAAAGCAGGAACTTTCCTCCCCAAATAATAATAATAAAAAACTCTTGGCTTCCACTGTGGTATCAATTTAATTTCACTGGAGCACAGTGAGCGTATGATTGATTTCGCTGCGGTCAGTGCAGATCGTCTAATTAAGACGCGGATTACCCAGGCCTGTTTGTGTGGGGTGTCTGCAGGAGATGATCGCTGTCAGGGCCAAACACAATGGGCCTGATTTATGAAATATGACAATACTGAGACATTCATGATTATTGATTGGTATTGTTAGCGGCAATAAAGGAACCATACGTCTTCATCTCCGCACTGACGTACGTTAAACAAATAAACTTAAGAGCAAACAGTGCAGCAACAACCTTAAGGGACTGTGTGGAGACAACACAATATGGATCACACCGCCAATGCTGCTTCGTTAGCGCAGCGCTTTTTAAAACCAGGAACAGCAGCAGTGCATGGGGGGAGGGAAGTGTTTCAGAACACCAGGGCAGGACAAGAAGCCACAGAGGGCTCGTAAAACAAACTCCGAAAAATCAAATAGGAGAGCGAAACAGATGTGCAACACACACATAATAAAAACGTTTATTCCAGCAAGGTGTGTGGTACTATTACGCACCTCCATGTCACCTGTCAGCTAAATCTAATGGAGAACTTTGACAGGCACCTGATGTTACCAACATTGATAACATTACGCGTTGGATCGCTTTTTGAAGTATTGGGAATCAGATGCTATGATTGCATTTCCACCCGGCCTCAGAGTACAAGGAGGAGAGTGATGAGGCTGCTGTGTCTCTCCTGGCAGTGGATGGGAGAGCTCTGGCGATGGATGAGGAAGGCTGTTAAACTCTGATCTTGTGTGTCAATGTTTACTCCATTACGGATGGCTCCTAGGCAGCAGACCACTCCATACAGCCTCGTCTTGCTCTTAACTGTCCTCTCTGGGTGTCTGGGTCTCTGTCTCCTCTATACACACACGCGCGCACAAGAACACACACACCAACCCACGCCATCTCTCTCTCTCGCTGGTTCAAAAGTTCAGGCACTTCCTCCAGGGTCTCATCACATTCTCACCACATCTTGCTTTTCAAAGACTCATAGAGAGCCCTGCCTGTCACTAGAAATACCACAAAAAAGGCCTGACACAACGCAGGGGAGCAGAGGCACCGGCAGACCAGAGAAGCCACCTCCTGGTCCTGGTACTGTGTGTGTGTGTGTGTGTGTGTGTGTGTGTGGCCACAACACAGAGACCATGCTACTGGAGTGTGTGTATCTGTTGAGAGAGAGAGAGAGAGAGAGAGAGAGAGAGGGAGTGAGTGAGAGAGAGAATGAGGGTGAAAGAGAGAGTGTGTGAGAGAGAGATAGAGCAAGAGAGAGAGAGAGAGAGAGAGAGAGAGAGAGAGAGACAGAACAAGCAGGAATTGATTGTTTGGGAAACTGATGAAGCTCCGGCACAATTAGATTGCTGGGCAGCGCTGGGAGGTGAGAGAGCAGGCTGGCCGGGGTCGTGATTGATGGCAAAATCATAACTGGGCCGTATTAACTACAGGGTTCACCACTGGGTTAAGGTGAGTCAAAGAAGAAAGCAGGAAGCCGCGGCTCTTATTAGATTCCAATCAGGACACGGGACGTGACCACGCCACTGCTGCCACCACTACCGTCGACGCCGCTGCTGCTCCGAGGGGCCGTCTGCCAGAACGAGACCTCGCTCGGGGTGTTTGTTTACATCCGTGGCAGCTGTCAGGACGAGGAGGGGATGGAGGTGGGGGTGGTTGGAGGTAGGGGTATGTGTGTGTGGTTGTTGAGTGTGTGTGTGTGTGTGGGGGGGGGGGTGCAAAAGAGGGCACAGGGGGGTCAGGACTGGCGCATCATACCTCTTCCTCCAAGCGCAGAGCGGCCATACACATCGCAGCACCCTGGACGGCAGCGGGGGCCTGGAAACGATTCGTCTGCCATATTTCATCTTAAAACGCATCGGCCCCGGCTCCATCACCTCCCATGTCTCACTGAGTCCATAGAACTATATTTATGTGGGCGCACAACAGGTAATATGTTTAAGCTGGGGGACATTGGGTCATCGCGGCGAAGAAAGACATGACATTGAATGTCTCCCTAAGTGCATATGTCAAATCAGCGGCGCGGAGTTTGCGTTCTCCCGCACTCGGGGGTTTTGGCCGTGTGTGAATGGTGTGGTCATTCCCTTGAAATCAATTTGGTCTTTATTTGACAGCGTGCTTATGTTTAGATAAGACTCGACGAGCCAAATATGACAGCGGAAATGTGTGTGAATGTCTGTATATGTACGTGTATGTTTGTGCGTGTGTGTGCATACGTATATGTGTGCCTATGTATGTGTGTGTGAGAGAGAGTGTGTGTGTGAGCATATGTGAACATATCTAAGCATGTTTTGTGTGTGTATGGGAGCCTACATATATTACTACTACTACTACTACATACATATCTCATAATATGTTTTTAATGTGCGTACATCTGAGTTTACATAGCCTATGTTTGTACAACACAGTTGTTGTTTTCTTTCTCCACCCCCCTAACCCCTTCCAACTCCCTCCAACCCCGGCTGGCTCGGCATGCTCTTTCCAAAGCCCGTTTTTCCTGCTTGGCGCGAGAGCATAATCCTCCTGGTCATTTGTTAGATGGCGTGCCTCACACGTGGAGAGGGAAAGGCTCTAAGCGGCAGGAGCGCGTGTGGGGGGGAATCCGGTGGCTGAAAGTCTATGGGAGCATATCAGGGGAACGGCCGCGCGGCCTCTCATTAATCTCCATTTCTCACGCGCCAGCTACCGTAATAAAGGCTCAGGCCAAAAACGCTGTTTATTATCGGCATGACAAACATCCCCCAGATGCCGGCGTGAGAAATGTAGAAAATAGATAACGGCCCGCACAATAACTGCAAACTGGGTGGACAATCCAATTAAAAAGGGCTTTACATCACCGTAATCAGTACGTGGCTGGATTCATTGGTTTGGGGGGCTGTGGTCCAAGCAGGCAGGCATGGGGACAGAGAGGAGAAGAGAGGCATGCCTCCCAGCTCTCAGCTACAGGAGCCCAACACCCATGAGGGGCTGACAGTGGAGAGCTTTTCCCCCTAGTGGCGGATACTGATACTGCAGCACCATTGCCTCGGCGACTTGCCCTATTGGTCTGATGGGGTGCTGTTTCCCAAAGCGGGAAATGAAAACAATGTTATTGCCCATTACGCTGCCGCTCTCCTACTTACTTGATTATTATCGCAGTGTAATGGTCGTTATAAAGATTGTAATCGCAGTAGGCCGTCGTGGGGCTTCAGATTTTGGCAGTCTTTCAGAGGATCTCTCTTTCTCTCTCTCTCTCTCTTTCTCTCTGTTCTGCTCTCTCTCTAACTGTATATTTGTGAGTTTGTGTGCGTGAGTTAGTGTGTGTGCTCCTAACTCCTTGCGTGTATTTGTGTGTCTGTCAGATCAGTGGAATTGAGAACAGAGGGTTAATGTGTGTGGTGCGTCGATGCAGGCCGGTAGTGATGGTGGCAGCACTGTGTGTGTGTGTGTGCAATGCGAGGCTGGCACAGCGGCGCCTAGGGCCCTGTCTGTTCCGGTGGGCTGCGTTTGTGCGCCTCAGCGTTTCTGGGGTGGTGGGAGCCTCGGGGGGACGCAGCCACTCCGCCACACTCAGCTGACTAAGGCCCCCTCGGAGTGCACCAAGCCTTGCCCGCCATGCTGCACCACATCCTACCATCCTGTGTGTGTTTGTGTGTGTGTATGTGTGTGTGTGTGTGCCCCCTCTCACTTTAACACTCACAGCACCCCCATACCCCCAACAGGGGAAATGCACTGACAGACAGTCTGACCCCCCCTCCCCAAAAAACCACACACACATACACAGCCCCACCCTTGCTTTCCTCTCTCCCTTTCCGATGGGGCGAGGGGGGGGGGGGGGGTTGGCAGGGGGACCCCTGTGGCCCCCGAACAGGTGCGAGTCCACAAGGGCAGCGTGGACAGCAAACTCCGCAAGTCCTCTCTTGGTAAAGAGCACCAGCGATGCTGACCCAACATTTTCCCAGCCGCTAATGTGACAGCGCTTGCATTACAGGAAAGTGAGAGGCTTCCGCGAAGAGTGAGCCGCTGAAGGCCCACAGGCACCAGCAGCCACGCGGAGCTTCTCTACAGCTATGGAGATCGGCTATACCCTAATTGGAAACATGTTAATTAATGCTATTATACCAAACTAAGCCAGCTTGCCATGACATTTTGTGATCATAGAAGTGTGATGTGCATTCTGCAGCAAGTGAGAGGAAATGATTTCAACCAAAGCTGCAGACAGACATACATCAGTGTAGCTTCCATGGAGAGCGAACAACCTTCTACATTATTTCATACTGCACTAATTATTGACATTATGTATAATACCTTCCAAAACATATATGAAAGAAAGATACAAAAATACAGTGTGCATATGAATTCAGAATGTCAGATTTTTGGAGAGCAGCTGCCCTGATGACATCACAGTGGCCAGAATAAAGCAACCAATCACTGACAGCTTTGTTGTAGCTGCACGTGAGGCTCGGGGCAGACATCTGTTTGGACGGGGGATCAAACGCTGACGTACGTATCCCATCCCTCTCCCCCTAGAAAAAGAAAGAAATCCTCCCCTTTTCCTTCTGCTAGGGTCTGCCTCTGAAGAGGCCAACTGCTGTTTTTAATTTTGGCCGTGCAAGCAGCACAGTGTACAGTGTGGGAAAAAAAACTCCAACCCATGATGATGTCACATGGGCAGGATATTGGAGGCAGATTGTGAGGATGGTTCTCCAGTGTGTTATATCCTCCATGTCCAATTTATGAAGAGCAGTGGACATTTAATATTCATTTAAATGTTCAAGTAGCTGTATCTAAATTGTAGTAAAATGTAGTATCTAGCATGTTATCTAAATGGTTCAGCGACTGAATAAAATACCTTGTGTAATAAGTTTTTTTAAAAATGTTTGCATTATGTCTTTTGTTGAACAAATAAAATTGAAAGATGTGCTGCTGTGTGGTTTTCCATTGGTGATGAGCTCTAATTGAAAGGCGTTGGCACAAAGGTAATTGTGTTAAGGCTGCAGCAGGCTAGCCAGACTGCTGCTCTGCCTTTTGTGTGGTGGGCAAATCAGATTATTGTTTGTGGCCAGCATGGCTGCTGACCTTTGACCTCCCAGATGCCCCTTCCGTCCCCCCAAAAGTTCAGCCCAGGGTCAGTGAGTCCCTCTGCCTCGCCAGACGCCTCTGTGTGCTGCAGGGAATCACTCCACCCCATATCAAGCACAGCACTGACACACACACACACACACACACACACACACATACATATATACACAGAGACAACCACACAATGGTGCACATTCACAGGGCAAACAGAGTGCTCACATTCACCGTAGATAAAACAATCAATGTATGTATGCACAATGTGTATGCATAAATGTATTAAGTACACACACTATACAGACAATATAGACACACACACACACACACACACACACACACACACACATATATATATAGAGAGAGAGAGAGAGAGAGAGTTCAATGTATAGGCAGAAACTGACTGAAGCATGGCTTAAACCTCTTCCTCATCCTATGTATGTATGTACTGTATATATGCACCTACATATCTCTGTAAGCGTAACCAGTGTGCAGAGAATATGTACAAACGCATTGAGCTGGGTAATGAAGTCCAGGCCCAAACTGACTTGTCAGAAGCATGGCCTCGCCTTTTTCCTCATGGTAACCACACACACATGCTCACAAGATCACACTTCAACCCGCACACAATACACATGCACACAAGCACACCACGACGCAATGCACAATGATCTTATGCTCAGCGTTACAGAGTAGAAGCACAGATACGTGATATGAATAGAGTTTTTTTTATATTGTTTTTCAAAAGCTCTCATATCTGTATGAAATGGGTTTTCATACAGATCTGTGTTCCTATATGAAGACAGCAGATATCTGAGATATGTGCAGACATATACAGGCAGACATCCTGTACAAAACCCACACACCATATTCTTTATATACTCATATACATACAGACATCCCTCTAATCCCATCTCCCCACTGCACACATACACACACACACATGCACACACACACACACACACACACACACACACACCCATCCCATATTAATGACCAGACCGATTTTGGTGGTCTGTCCCCAGTTAAATTCAAGAAAACCCAATTTTTGTGCCCGATTTTTGAAGCTAAAACATTACTTACTTTAATGATACTGACTGTCCCTGATTTTCAACTCAGTGGTCTGGTCATCTTATCCTACATTCTCCTTCTCTGTTCCTCCTCTGCTTCCCTCACAGCCATGCCTCTCTTTCCTTCCTAAAGCATAATGGCCAAAGAAGTGCAGAATGCGACAGTAATGTGTCACTGAAGGTTCTGAGTTTCCTGCCGTCCCATCAGGGAGTGAGAGTAGCATCTTCATCCGACAGCAATGTGTCACTGAAAGTTTTGAGTTTCCTGCCATCCCATCAGGGAGTGAAAGTAGCATTTTCATCTCACAGGAGGAAGAGATGAGAAAGACATCAATACACAGGTGCCACGCTGGCCTCTTCATAGGTAATTGAAATAACCTGTATTATAATTTGCCTCCCTCTGTATGAGGTGTGTGTATGTATACACACACTAACACACACCTCGTATGCTCATATACATGAGTTATGTGTTTACTGTACGTGACTGTGTGTAATTGTGTATGTATATGTAAGAAATATGTATGTGTGTGTGTGTGTGGCAGCGCAGGCCTGTGATTGTTTGTTTTTGGCTGTGTGTATATGTGTGGAGGCGTTGCGTTCCTTGCTGGAGATGCTAATGCTGGCCTGTGCTGCTGCCACTGTTGCCGCTGGGATGAGTGTTGACATCATTACTCATGTGCCGCGCTGTGCGCATCAATCTTGGGGCACGGCACAGACACTCCCGAGGTGAATGAATTTTTCATCTCGGGGTTCAGGCGGAGGTCAACACCACCACGATCCCCCCAGATATGAGAGGTGCACAGCAGGTAAACCCACGGACCCATTTTTCTCCAGGCTTTCCTCCTTTCTCTCCCCCTCCCTCTGTCTCTCTCTTTCTGTCTCTACAATACTATTTTTTATACAGTATATCAAATTACCCAATGCCCCTGCAAAAAAGAATCTTTCAGCACTATGAGACTGCTATATCGCAGGAATTGAAAAAGAGAAAGCATGACATTTAGATTTGAGTGTTGACCAGAAGCCACTTCATCTTGGAAAGCAAATCATGACAAATACTCCAAGGGCCCCAGTCGAGCCCTCCAGCGGCCGCTTAAATCTCGCCATGACCCCCGCTACAGCAGGACAACCACAGTGTCAGCTGTTCAGGCGGGACGCAGATCGATCCAACGGTCACTTTGTAAGCAGCTCCCATCCCTTCTGACTAAGGGGAAAGTAATGAGGATGAATTAGCGACCCATTCACCAGCAGACTTCATGATGTAAATCAAAAGGAAGGCTCTCCGTCCTCTGTTCTCTCTCGAGGACCCAGTCAGGAAGAGTCTGGGGCACCTCCGGACAGAGCCCGGTGTGGGTCCTGGCCTGCTCTCTGTAATCACAAGCTGCTCTGCAAGGCATAATGCTCTTGGCTCCGGTGGTTAGCCCAGGGGCTGTCATCTTTACAGAGTATCATCTCGCCGAGTGAAAGGGATCATTAGTTCATAGGCAGGGGGAAGCGGCCATCTTGTCAGCTACCTGCTATTTACTGCTCTCATTACAGTAGGCTGTCAGCACTCAGAGTGTCAACATTGTTAACATGGCTATCAGTGAAGCTGTCTTCACTGGCTGAGATGGAGGAAAAAAAGGACACTCTGTGCTTCTTCCCTTGCAGAGGAGACAAGCAAGGGAACTTTTACTGAAGAATGGGGGTTCCTGTAGAGATGCCTCCGCAGCTCTGGCTCAGTCTCAGGTAAGATGATGGGTTCGATCAGGGGAGTTCTGGCTTCTAAGCCATGTGGGAAGCATGGTAATAACCACCATGTCAAATCATGGAGACAGGCAGAGAAAAGATTGATCGATCTCTAGGAATGATTTCTCTCCAGACTGCAATGAGATTGTGAATGGTTAAGTCGGTTGTCATTGCTTTTAAGTTATTTCAATCCATTTCACTCCACCCTTATTGAAGTCAGCTGGATGCTGTCATAATCTCCTTAACACTCTAGTCATAGCCTGACATTTAGTCAAATCATGGCTATAACCCTGTCATTGTATCTCCACTGCACACGCTGACGGGCAAAGCCATGCAACTTCCTCAATAGCTGGTCAACCACAAGAAAACTGATCGGGGAGTATCTGGTCAGCCATAGGTCAGGAGCCGACCACTCATTACAGTGCTCTGATTGGAGGCAGCGTGCGATGTGGATGTGGATGTGGCCTGGGGTGACGTGCAGATAAATCAGCCCTCGGCCTGGCGCTGACATCACGACCAAGGATGGCCCGCGGCCAGGCGAGCAGCCACGGGGAATCCTGGAGCAGCGCTGGGTGGAGCCGTGGTTTCTCATCTCATCACGCATATTCATAAATCCACATGCACTGCACCTTCCAACAAGGAGCTCTGTGATTGGTTGATTCTTTAGTGTTCACTGGTGAAATCCCAGTAACTCACTCTGGCTTTAACTTGACACTTAAGATTAATGTTTCAAATAACAATTGTTCTCAGAATTCTCTCGAATTAAAATTTCTAATGCCTCAAAACTTTCAAAAAGAAGCTCAACTGAGGATTGATGTGGATTAATAATCTCCTAGTTCTGAGGGTGATAATATAATGAGGAATTAAAGTCACACATTTACTAATTTTCATTCCCGTCCTTAAGAACGTCTTCAAGGACAGCTCTGGCTCGAGCAGTACAAAGCACTGATATAGGGCACCAATTAATTCCCACTACTTCCCAACTGACATAAAATACCATTTCAGCTCCCAAATTTTATTAAAAGGTGCACGGCTTAAGAATATATTGGACATCCTAAAATGAATTCACGCTTTGAATTTTTAGCAAGCTTATCAAAGTCTCGTCATAAGAACTTCTGACAGAAACTAACTTCCATTCAATGGATAAAACATATGGATTTGTGTCCATGGATAAAATAAACAAACAACCCAATACAAAAATAGCTGAGATAAATTATGCGCAGTCAACCTTTCTAGCTAATGCTTCATTTAAGATACCCACTGTAATACCCCTGTCTAACAACACATTTCATTCAATTCCAGATATTTTGTGTCAATTATGAAGTTTATTTTGCTGCATATACAAAATCTAAAAAAAGTATGTATAAAGTAAATATTTTTTTTCATTATTCAAGAGGCTGACTTGGTGTTACTTATCAACATCAAAATAAAATGGGGTCAGTATCCTGTCTTTTTGAAACTGTAATTCTGTGTAATATCAAAACAAATGCCAAACACTATATTTACCTGTAGTAGTGGCTGATGTTAATCTGTTATGTCAGATCAGTTCAGCACTAAATCTGCCTAAATATGTCATACATGGACTGGCACATTTACCGAGGAGCTGAGACTTAAAAATACTTTTTTACAATGATTTTTTCCCCTGCCAGTAAAACAAATAATGTTATTGGTATCAGTTATGGGCCAGGTTACTATTTAAAACAGTAGTAGTAGTAGTAATTCAAAATCCCTATTAAGAACTCTTATGTCCCTTACAGACCAAACATAGCTCCATCTGACTGTCCTTTGTGTGTTTGTGTGCTGTGTGTGCGTGTGTGTGTGTGTGTGTGTGTGTGTGGTCATCAGCTAGCAATAGAGACACAGGGCCAGGAGAGACTCCTAGGTGACAAGGCCATTGTTATTTCTATGTGGTCCCTCTTCTTAATTGCAGGTGGAGGGAGGATTAAAAAACAAACAGGCTCCTTCGCACCTTGTCATCTGCCTGACCTGAACGGATGTTATTGTAGCCAACTTCAAGGCCTTGGCAGCAGCTGCAATCAGTTAGAGTCGTCTGCTTCACAGCTCGGCCTCTGCATGCCCCCAAGAGTCGTTTCCCATCAGACATCACTGCAGCTCCCACCCCCACAACCCCAACACACACACACACACACACACACACACACACACACACACACACACACACACACAGTTCCCACTGATTGTTCAATGTGGTCGGATTCTTTCAGAATTTAAAAAAAAACATAAAGCACACCCACACAAAGCTGTGGTGCATAGCAACTCTCTATTGTCTCTGCTAAAGTCTCATTTGGTTAGCATGCTATCTATATGCTGCTTGCGAATGCAAACTATATAGATTTCTTGAAGTAGGATCCTTAGGCGTGCGTGCAGAACTGTAATTCTACCGAGGCGAGCTGTCATGAGAGCAGGCTATTGGACCTCTCTGGGGTGTTTTCCGCTCAGAAAGGGGGTTGGGACTGGCACTGCGCTGGCCAATCACGTTGTCAGATGTTTCTCGAATGGCTCCCCTGATTTACTGCTCATCATTAAGCCAGTGCATTCCTCTAGCTCTCAGTCCAGGTGGCTGCTGGGCCAGAGGAATGCAGGCAAGCAGGCATGCACACACACACACACACACACACACACACACACACACACACACACACACACACACACACACACACACACACACAGGCATACAGATACAAGCACGCATGCGCACAAACACACATACACAAATGCAGACAAACACTCTTTTTATTCATTAACATACAACTGGCTTCACACAATACACATCACGCATAATCTCCCACCAAAATACACCCACGCACACCTACTTATATACACATACATCTGACAAATTATGCACAAATGCACAATATATGTACATATGTACACATACATGTGTACATACACACATACATGCATGCATACATACATACATACATAAACAAAAAGAGTACACACAGACACGCGCGCACACACACACACACACACGCAATAGGGTGCAGCTAGTCCGCACAGCAGCAGCTGGCTGGGTATCCGGCGCAGTGGTGCCCTGACACTGGCAACCTCACGCTCTGGCAGGAAGCACTTGGCTCAGCCCAGCTCAGCAGCCTTGCTGTTTATGACGGATATGTGCTGCTGTATTTATAGGCTCCCTTCAATCCGGTTTCCACACCACTGCAGCACACCGATGACAGGTAGGACCAGACCCATCCAAAAACATGGAGTCAACAAAAAGGCAGGCGCCAGGCTTCAAGTCTAATTTGTCTCGCTCCTGCGCTGTTTGCATTTGTGTTGGCATGTTCAAAATAGAAAACAGAGGGAGTGCTCTACTACTTATATATATTTGTCTCTGTATTTTATTTGGCAGATCCTGAAAGGAGAAGTCACTGAACATCATGTTTGAATGTTGGAAGGCAGCATAATGACATCATACACAACAAATCACTGGGCCAGAAAAGGACATGCACACAAGGAGACATTTTTGGAGCTCCTTTGCCCCCTAGTGGCAGCGGAGTGAAAAAGACTGCATGATGGATGACAAGCCTGCAGAAGCCACCAGTCCTACTCTGGCAACTTCTGCCTCTGTGTGTGTGAGAGGTTTAGCAGTATGCTCAGTTTAAAACCATCATTCAAAAATCTGCTTTGGCTACTTCAAGATATCAAATATCACTTTATTGTTGTTGTTTTTTTTTACATGTTAATTTTTCAAAACCTTGTCTAAAATTTCACTGTGAAGACAATAAAAAATGAGTTGTTGGAACTTTTAGCACTTAATAAAATTTTACAAGCACACTCTAATGTTTACAAGGCCACAAAACTCCTGGCAGTCTATTTCACGTCCATTTCAGTGCTAAAGCATAAAGGTACAGTATGGCCCTTTACAATTTTTTGAAGTCCTGGGAGTTAACTGTACTCATAAAAGATATGTTTATGCTTAATGTTGTAGCATTTAAAATACTGCTGAGGTGAAATGCAAAGAAATGTTGTCAAGCAAACATTACAAAGCAAATAACATCTTTAAATTCTTTCAGTGCACTGCTACTAGTGTGCTGCTAGTGCTGCCAATGTAATACTGCACCGTCAAAGACCTCAGAACTCTTTCCTGACAGCTGAAATGCTGAAATGTGGGTTACTTTCTCCATCTATTTAGCATCTATTACTGGCTGTTGGAAGGATCCTCTTGCAGGCCACCTTGAGTTGCTGGACAGCCGTTTCGAGGAGCTTTTTTTGCTTGCCACTTGAAATATGAGCGAACGAGCAAGAGGAGCAGGGCCATTTGCTGTGTCAAGCATCTTGACCAGACAGACAGGACAAGAATTACTGTCAGTGTAGCTTTAGTTTGACATTGGGCCTGGTTAGCTAATCCCCCACTATGGCCTGTTGCTTGATCAGGGACCAATAAACACTAGCATTAACTACTGGCAAGGACCCAGGCCCTGGGACGATATGCAGCAATGCTGCAAAGTTTGAGGGATTATCCTGGACAGTTTAAGTAACATTAATAATTTATTACTGGCAATTATCAGCGACGCATTCGGCAGGATAAACTTGCAGTCTCCCCATTTTTTCCCCTCCCTCACAGGCACTCCTGCACTCAGCACACACTCACTGCTGTCGTGTTCTCTGAAGGCCTAAACGATTTAGCGAGATTAAATTCACCACTCAGACATCGCCGTGCATAATATCCTCAGCGCGCCGCAGATGTGTAGTACCGGGAGCCCCACAGGGGGAGTTACGCAACAGTGGTAAATATCAGGTTTGAAGTGGGGATAATATGCGGTGGCCCGTTTCCAATGTTTATGCTGTGTGTGCGCAGACAAGAAACACGATAACCTGCGAACCATCTCGCAGGCATGCAAACAGCCTTCGCCAAAGGAGAGCGGGACAAGACCTCTATGCAGGTGGCCAGAGCCTCGGTGCCCACTTTTCCAGCACCCACACACACACACACACACACACACACACACACACACACACATCAAGCCCTGGCAGCCGTGCAAGGTGGGACGGGAATCACTGCTGGGGGCCAAGTGTCCCACTGAAAGGACAAGGGCAAGCGCATCACTTGAACTGAGTGTTTTTTCCGAGTGTGGAGAGCAAAGTCTCTTAACCTTAGCTTTCATTTGTCTCTGCCTTGTTTGCCGATATCTGAGAATGACAAGGCTTCCTCTGTTTAATTGAGTGGTGTGGAGCAGGTGAACACAAACAGCCTGATTGTGGCTGTTTGTAAATAAGGGGAAGTTGAGCCGTAGAGAGGGCAGAATGAGCGTGAGATGAAAAGACACAGGGCAGTGAGAGTGTGTGTGTGTGTGTGTGTGTGTGTGTGTGTGTGTGTGGGAGGAGGACAGACAGAGACAGAGTGACAACGAAGAATAGGGAGTGAGAAAGACAGAGACAGAGTGGGAGAGCAAGTCTGGAAAGAGAAAGTGTGTGTGAGCATGTCTGAATGTGTGTGTGTGTGTGTCTGTCTGTCTGATTGTCAGTGTCTATGTCTCTGTGTGTGTGTGCATGCGTCTGTGTGTGGGTACTTAGGTGTGTGTGTGTCTGTCTGTGTGTTTGCTTCTGTCTGTGTGTGTGTGTATTTGGGTGTGTGTCTGTCTGTGTGTTTGCTTCTGTCTGTGTGTGTGTGTATTTGGGTGTGTGTCTGTCTGTGTGTTTGCTTCTGTCTGTGTGTGTGTTACATTGTTTTCGACTTTGCCTTCACTGCAGCAGAGCCCACGCAGCTGTTTCCCCTAGCGCAGGCGCACTCATTAGCTCTGAGCCCTCCCAGAAACAACTCACCACCGTCACAAACGAATCCAGACAAGACAGAGAGAGAGAGAGGGCGAAAGAGAGAGAGAGAGAGAGGGAGAGAGAGAGGCTTCCCTGCCAGACGGCTTCCTGTTGTCAGAGTGCCATCAGCCGCAGGTTAAAGTGAAGGTCCAATAAAACACAAGTTACGCTAACTTTCACTGTGCCCCTTTGATTTACTGAAGCCTCCCCTGCAGCCCACACACTGATACTGAACATCTCATTTCCACCTCCAAAAGCTTCATTTTCAACCTCAAAATGTTATACTCGTAAACTAGGGCGCACACACACACACACATATAAACACAAACACACACACACTGGCGCAACTGCGCGTTGCGTGCTCAGAGGTCAAACCGGACAGATATTCTTAGAGCAGACTTGACTGTATGTCTGTGTATTTTTATGTTTACACTTGCGTGTACTCAAAGTGAATGATTCAATATGTGGTGTCTATGACAATGTTTGGATGTGTGGTTTGTGGGCAGAGCAGTTAACGGGGGAAATTGATGAGCTGTGTAATATGCAATGTTCTTCAAACTCGGCATAATTGATGGGCCTTTTGATAGTGTGGGTTTCACAAGAACATACTGCACGATACGAGGCAGTGGTGAGCATGGGATTCTAAATTCTAATATACAGACCAAAGACCTGAGGAAGCACACAGCTTGGATGTCTGAACTTGATGCATGAAGTGCTAACCCTAAAATATGCACACATAATATAATACAAGCATACCATGAGGCAGGCAGCTTGAAGGACCAGAATGAACTTGACATTTAAGGCCTAAGCAAGAAAGAGGCATAAAGCTCATAGGCCTGACCAAGGCTGAGGCATATAGCATGGAGCAGTGAGGGCTTTAAGCGATAGTCTCGAGTATTTCCAAAGACAGCCCTGGTTGCTCGAGATCACTGAGTCTTGTCAGTACGAAGAAGAACCAGAGAATTTGGTATAACTGAGTAGCGAACATCTTACACTAACTGAATGGTACTGTAGGAAATGAAACTGAAAAATGAGCTTATGGTGCCATTCAGTTAGTGTAACCTACCAGTTCACCATCCAGTTCTTCTTCCTACCGACAGCACTGAGTGAACTCAAACCACAGGGCCATGGGTTGGAAATACAGTACTCCAAACTGTTGCATTAATTAGCTGGGAGCAGACAGGAGTCAGATGGCAATTGTTTTGGTCTGAGCGGAGAATGGCGGCCAAGCTGGGCCACACTGTCAGGTTCAGAGAGCGAGAGAGAGAGAGAATAAGTGCACCTCCCCCAGGAGTTCAGCTTTCCCAGCTGGAGGCCCGGGACAATCATCACTCTTGCTCAACAACCTGACACATATTTTGGTGGATTGTCGCCACAAGAAGGAAGTTGTAAACTGAAGAGACTCCCAGTCGAGGAAGTCTCGTGTCGTACTAACTGGGCTAAACTTGCCTTGAAAACTGTTGCGTGCTACTTCACTTCCAAAGCCAGAAGGGAGAGAAGGAGAGAAAAAAACAGATGTACAAAAGACATGACTGGAGGAATGGCTCTTAAATGATCAGTTTTACAGACTGATGGTGGTGCTTTGGGTCAAACAATAAAAGGCATGCATCTAAACACGCCAGTCACAGGCTCTAGTTTGCTCTTTCATTACATGAGAGCCTTATGATCCATACAACCCAGAATGGAGCAGTTTATGTGCCCCACACAGCTCGCTCTAACACATTAGATTGGGACTTGTTAATGTTGTGTTTATTTCCTGCTCTTTCCTGCTGGATAATCCGCCAACTCAAAGCCCTTCATTACGCATTATGACGCAGACCACTCAACAGCTGGCCCAGGAGCCACAGAAGGGCTCATTTGCTATGCTTTTTATGGCCGTCATATAGTTGGGGCTGTAAATGCCTGTCTGACTGAACATTGTTCTTGGTTGTTGTCCAGTGGAGAGGAGAGAACGGAGGCTACAATGCGTGCAGGAGGAGCAGCCGCCTCGGACAGGTTTTTTACTGCACAGCCCACGGCTAGTGGCCAGAAAGCTCTGTCTGCAGGGTTTCACTGCTTTCTTTGATGTTTTTCGCCCAAAAATGTCTTCTTGTGAATGTGTACAATGACAACAAAGTATCTATCTGTCTATATATCAGTCTGTCTATCTATCTATCTATCTATCTATCTATCTATCTATCTATCTATCTATCTATCTATCTACCTGTTTTTGATGCACCTCAGATACAGCTCTTTCACTGTCCTAATTTCATTACAGTTATGAGAAAGAACTGAGTTAGCGAGGCTGGCAGAAGCCTAGAGAGGGCTGAGAGTAGGTTGGGGGGAAGAGGAGGGAGGAAAGAGGAGAGGAGGAGGGCAAGGGCTTCTCCAGAGCCATGGGCAACTCCATCACCGGTGTCAGGGGCTTTCTGTCGTCTCTGTCAATGGCTCCCCAGGAAACCCCCTCCTGATATCAAAAGCAACACTGACGGACGACTGTAGATCAAGCTGTTGGGGGCGGGATCAGGGTCAGATCCTGTAATTAGCTGTCATGTGACAAGCCTGGAGGAAGTGTGGCAGGATCTCTTCTTCTGACTCGGGGATATGACCACAATTGCAGAGCAAGTCGTCATGCCAGTCCATCTCAAAACAGGCCACAATGGCAGACAGGGAAAGTAACATGGTAGTTGGCAAAAACCACACCAAAACAAGTGCTGAAAAGCATACCTGTAATTTGACCATAAATCTATCAACACACAAGAAGTGAGACAAATAAATAAATCTTTGTTGTCTGCCACAAGACAGATGTTTATAGAAACATCCTCCTTAAATAAATAAATAAATGAGCAAACAATCATTTAAATAAACAGATGAACTAAAACAATTTGTGTCTCTCATCTATGAAGAAAAAAACAACTGACTGACAACTGACGTAATTTAAAATTACGTATCACTCTTTATTGTTATAGAGCCGGCATTATCCTAGTTTATTGGATTGTTATTTGACTTCCTCAGGGCTGTGAAAGCTGAACCATGCACTGAGCTAAGTTATTGTTCAATTGTTTCAGCTTCACGTTCTCCAGCAAACAAGCCCAAGCTGCAATAGCCCAAGTGTGAAATACAGTACAAGGCAGGAAGGAAAAGAGGAAACGTTGGGGGTGGGGTAGGGAGAGCTGGAGCTGGGAGCTGCAAGTCCTCTTGCATTGTTCCGCGCCATTCCAGCCTCGTCCCTTTGGACTTGTCTATGGTCTCACATATCCTGTGGTTTTACTGCCCGCTGAAGTCTCCGCGTGCAGACAGAGGCAACATTTACCCTGACCCATTCTGGAGGCTGGCCTTTGTTCTGGTGCAAAGCGTCTTACCGAGCACAGATACAGAGGTGCATAAAGGGGCTCAGGCTTTGGAGAATGTGTCTAAGTGTGTGTGTGGGGGGGAGTAGGGAGAAAGGGTTAGGTTATAAAGCTGTGGAGAGAGCACAGAGATGAGCTGCAATCATGTCTGCAGACGAGGGGAAATCCATAATAAAATGCCGCAGGCTTTCAAAGGGCGACGTAGGCAAAGGCTTTAAAACAGCCCCCCAAAAATGACTTCCTCCCAGCCCCCCCTCACCCAGCATGTCAGCCAAATCTCTTCTTGCAGCACCATCTTGTGGCCCGAAGCTGTCATCCTCACAGTGAACTTGCACATGGCATTAATTCAAATATGAGAGAACAACTCATTCACAAACCTCTTCATAATAACCATGGCATCATGAAGGCTAAAAGCTAGTGAAAGCTGAATTGTTACCACAACAAAAGGAAGAGATATATTTAAAGACACTAATCAGGACTGACACAAAGCATATCTGATTGGGTTTATCAATAATGCTTGTATCAGAAACTACTGACAGCTGTATGACAACATTTAAATTTATATTGATAAATCATGACCTAAATCTTTTGTCAATTCCATCTCATTTGCTTCCATGTGCAATGCAAACAATGGGAACCATCTAACATTGTACAAACCATACTAATATGATTTTAAATTGTGTCATTCTGTCTTCAGTATGCATGTATGCATTTATTTACTAATTAAGGCTATTTGTTATTTCCAAGCTTTACCTTAGGCTTAGGCTTTTACTTTTTTTTTCAAAATCAGAAAAATCTTGTGGATGTACTCTCATTTAATGGAACTGACAAGCAACAGTAATAACTACAAGGAACATTAGGCATTAGACATGAGGGCTTTATTGACCACTAAAGAGCATGCTGGTCGAAGCAAGGGAACGCAACCTAATTTAATGGAAAGATGATTGCAACATGGTGCGCTACGCCCCCTAGCGGCGGGGGAATAGGGCTCCTCGTGAACTGATAAATGATGTTTATGCATTGGCCCTACATTGTTTGAAACGTTGTTTCAGAGTCTGACTTGTAAGTAAACCCTTGTTTATCTATATCGAGTCCCAAATTCCCAAGCGTTGTCCATGGATAACCTAATGAATCAATAAGCCTAGACCCATGCTACCACACCACTTACTGTGCAACTATTATAGTAATGTACGCAGTCTTCAGCGTAGAGACACACATGAAACCATTTTCTCGCTTACCTGGGTAAGATGCTGGTTTGGAAGAATGTGACGTTGTCCGGCCTACTGTGGGACGCAGCTAGAGAGCCCATCTAACGCTTCCGAAGTGACCACATTTTCTCGTCCTAGATGACATTACCCTTCACTTCATGACAACATTCGGAAAGTTAAGTGTACTGTGCCCTTGGTCAATTTGCATACGCAAAATTGATTTAGATTAGGCCTACTCATAATTTGGTTTAGTATGATTTCAGATGATGGTTATGTAGAATACAGAACTTGATAAACCTCAGATGTTGTTCGCACTCGCAGTGAACCCCCCAAATTAGCTGTAATATATGTATCACTGAGGCACTAAAGGTAAATTTCTCTGAAAGGGCAAAACGGACAGGCCCACGCGTTGGCACTGTGCCCGCGCACAGGCGCATGATAAACGCCTTGGCTACAGTGGACCTGACATATTTTACATCGAAGGGCCTGGTCAAAACAAGACAAGTCGGCCAAAGTGAAGTGAATTGTTGGCGCGAGGACCAGGACACGTGCGGTTAGGTAGCATGCTGAAATCTAATTGAGACCGCGGAGGTGGGGGTCTTTGAAGAAATTCAGCTTCCTTCCAGGATCCATCTATCTCAATGCATTTTTAAAATGGTGCACTGCACACCTTACAATAATACATGCAGTAATTGCTGTGATGGATAAACTAACTAATGCAGGGCACTGTAATATTTTTGAGTTCAAAAACATGTTTTGTTTTTTTGTTTGTTTTTTTTTTTTTTGCTGTAAAATACAGTCCTGAAGTTATTGTTTAGACTATAATGGATTTATAGCACACAATGAAAGTCTTCAACTTAAGTAAAAACACAATATGTCAATTTAGCAGTAAAATTAAGCTAATTGTCACATCACATCACATGTTTTTTTTTCGGGCAAAGTCATTGGCCTACTTGAGGTTACATAACTACAGTTACTCCAAACAGTCAGCTTTTTCTCTGTCCGTTGTTTGGCTGAAAGTAAACTAAGGGTAGAATTAGACTCTGCCATGTTGAAGTGCTAACTGGAGCACGGAATGGAGATGCTTTCACATTGTGGCTAAGTAAACAGCCTCGCATGCCCTTAAAGTTCTAAAGTGGAGAAACAGGCTACTAATGTCCTCGCTGCCACAAGATGAGAGAGAGAGGGAGCGAGTCAAACTATCATCATCTCCATGCAACATTAGCAGAAGCTGAGCTGTGGCTTGGCTCATCTTAAGAGGTAACTCATCCCCCTTAGGCACTGGGCAGCGGCCCGGAGACCAAAAGCAGCCGCTAGCTGCTGCCAAGAACCCAAGTGACCTGGCCCATAATGGAACGCCTGCCTCTCTGTTGTATTCACTGGGGTTGGCAGCATCAAAAGCCATTCTCTCTGAAGTCATAGAGATGAGATGATAGGGGCAGATGTGTTATCCCTACTCAAAGGCCGATAAAAAACAGTATGCTATACAGCTTCAATCCCACAATGCTTGTTGAGTTCAGGCTGTGTTGCAAGACTAAGACACTAATATCTATTTGGCTCAGTACAAGAAAATCAAAGAGAGGATGAATGCTTTGATATGAATCTCTGTCTGTTTTGTGAAACCGAACAGCTCCTTTAAACTAATTGTCTCTGGTCGTAAAACAACATGTAAGTCAGTATAAAACCACATGTTGGGAACTTTAGGCCTAAAGCAGAAAATGGCATATCTCCAGTGCTTTTAGACTATCTCTCAACCCCACAACACTATAAAAGATCTAAGAAGCTGCTTACAAGAACTTCTATAAAGTATGGATCAGAAAACAAAAGGTTTTTTTTTGTTTTGTCACTGAAACAAAATTCCAAACTTGATTTTGAAGTGTTGGAGAGAGAAACCATTGCTCATAAGAGTGGAATGATGATGTTCATTATGTGAAACCACAGGAACAGAGACAGGAACAGGCTGGTTGCTGGGTGTTTGACGCTACGGGACTTTGGGGGGGGTAATGAATTTAAATATCAGCCACCTTGAGTATCGGTCGCGGTTGTTGCTCGGCACGGCAGGAAATGAATTGGCCTTTTGTTTAACAATACAAATGATGGGAAGAACACAGTGGAGGGAGCCTTGAGCTTAACTTTGAGAGATGTGACAGATAGGTTTGCAAGAGCAATGACTCTGAGAATCCCTGCTGTGCAAATGTGCCTCCATTTACAGGTAATGATGAGAGATGTTAGTTAGAATTATTTGCAGACCTGTTTTTTTTGTTTGTTTTTTCAGTAGCTAATTTATGATAAATTTCTGTTTTCATTTCCCTCTAGGATCCACAAATGTGTGGTCCTGTGTAGATGACTGTGCAGGAAAATGGAACAAGTCAGATTTATTATGAAGTGCCATGCAACATTAAATGAGTGGCAGACCACAGGGCATGTTGAACAGTGAGCTGAACATCCGGCCCCTTATGGATCATGCCACCCTCATCCGACGACTAAATCACATGGCATGGCATAAATCAGTGGCCCTCGCTGGCCAGACCCGCATGTCTACGTGGGATCACAAATCCCTGCTTTGCCCCATATTCATCCCTCCCCCAAAAACGCATGGCGGTCCCGCCGTTTGAGTGATGAAGTGTTGGACTTCGGTAATGAGACTGTTTACAGGGCATGCTTGTTTCACATGAATCAGTCGCACTATGTGGTTGCGTAAATATAAGCACGGCCCGACATGGAGGCAAAGTCAAGTTTGTCTCTCTTTGCAGTGTGTTTTCTTTTTTTGCCTCCTCCTCCTCCTCCTCTTTTTTCTGTTGTTTGCAGGAAATGGAAGCCAAATTCCTGTGGAATGAATGAAGAGGAAATCTCCGAGTGGCAGCCTACCGAAGGAAGGTCGCTGCAAGGGAGGGAGTGAGAGAGAGAGAGAGAAAAAAGGGGGGAGGAAAGCAGGAGAGAAGGGAAAGCTAAGCCAAGGCCCTTCCTCCGGCGTGGAGCGCTGCCAGGGCTCGGTAGGTGATACTGATGGACTAATAACACACATCCGGAGTGTTCTTTTCATTAGCAGTGTGGTTCTAATGTTTTTCATCATCCAGCGGAGAGAAGCAGCGAGACCCTTATTTTTTGAGCTGGACAAATTACTCTTTCCCCTCTGGGAGATGCAGCTGCATTCAATATTGAGTATATGTATGTGTGTGTGTGAGAGAGAGTCTGTATATGTGTGTGCGTGTGTGTGTGTGTGTCAGAGAGGGAAAGAGGGTATGTTTTTTGGTGGGGAGGTTGTGTGTGTGTGTGTGTGTGTGTGTGGGGGGGGGGGTAGAGGGATTTCCTTTGCCCTCACTTGTGGAAATAATAATTAACCACAACTTGTTCACAAAGCCAGGAACCAATGTTGGGTCCTTTCATAATAAGCATGGAACTGTGTCTCAGGTACTGTGTCTGAGCTTCTCGTATTTCCTGTTTGTATTTGACATGAAACATTTTTTCCATATCTGTGAGCTCCAGCTCTTCAGTTTCTAGTGGTATAGTAGTATGAGTCCTGGGTGGCAGTTGTGTTAACCTCTCAGTCCAGCCTCATTTGAAAAAAAAATGAAGTATGTTAGCAGACAGCGAGTAAGTAAAGTAATCTTGGTGATTTCACCCTGAGTCCTCTGAGACAGCTGATCCTTGTTCCATACCCCTCTGATTACACCCTGTATCCCCTGTGACCCATTCTCTCAATTAATAGCGCCAATACTCCTCCAGGTTCATTTCCTTCCACATCTATGGCTCTTTAACAAACCTACATGATTGGTTCCGCTATTCATCCACCACATGTCTCGTTAGCTGCTGTAACATGGACTCCTGTATGACTCACTCAGTCCAGATGAAAGAACTGCAGAACCTACATCAATAGTGATGCATAAGTCTTAGTGCATATGCCTTAGTATGTGGAGTGCATTGATATTTACTAAGACACAAGCTCTTGTTAAAGTCGTGCAGAGTTGGCTAATAAAATAGCATTGAATCACTGCCAATGATGGAAAGAGAGGTATGATTAATGTGATTTGTGGATGAATAGGTTGATGAAAACGAGACCAGGAAAGCAGTGAGCTTAGTTATATGTATTACTAAAGGTCAACAAAGCTCTCCTAACTGGCAGCCAGTGTTCCCAGGAGGAATACAAATTATGTCCACATTTTAATCCAATGACTGAGATTGAGGGTGAAAAGGGTTCTGTTTTATTTTTGTAATTTTTAAAGAGTTATGATTGGTGTTTGTACAAATAGTTCAGGGTTTTAAGGAGAATATATTAAGAGAGAAAATGTCAATGCCAGACAAGCCATTGCACACAGGGGATCACAGGTGCTTTGTTCAGAAACTTGGAGTTGGGTTTGGAGGATGGATGCTCCATCTGGGAATGGAATCCCCATAAAAGGAGAGACGGCTGCTTAGGAGGCTGGATTCCGTTTGACCAATCAAACTGTGGATCGTCGCTGACATCAAGGGCTGCAAAGATAATCCATCAATAACGGGGATGGGTGACAATTTTAAATGAAACACAGATAAACATTGCACCAACAACAAATGTGATGATACTTGTAAACAAAGATTCTAGTTAAATCATCATAAATTTTCACTTCAGCGATTCGGCACGGAAAAAAAGTAGTCCAGAGAATAATAGATTGTTTCCAAACTATAAACTTGCTTTGCCTTAAGCCCTTGGCAGATAGTTTGATGATGGGGCATGCAAGGTCAATATATATCACTGCTCATCATGATCATCAAAGTGCCATCCATCTCTTTGTGCAAACACTATGCAATGCTTTAATTAGGTTTTATAATGCATTCAGCCTGTCAGACTGACGTGATAAACAAGACATTTCCACAGCAGTCAGAGACAAGAGTCATCAATGTCTGGCAGCTTGAATTGGATCCAATAAAACTCCTTTGCTTCAATGCCTTAGCCTTCCAATGCCAGCCCATCAGACATGCTGAGTGGTAAAAGCTAGCTTTGAAACCGCACCATGGTTTTGGTTCGAGGGTGAGATTCTAAGGAGCCAGGGGCTAATTATAACCCGGGAGTGCTTTGTAATCGTGCCGAACGTCTCTTGCGGTGTGGGTCTTGCAGCATCCGCAAATGATTGTGTTCACAGAAAGCCTAATTTGTTGAGCTAGAGTATGTCATCATTTGGAGCCATCAGTGAGCGTTCTGTGTGGAAGGACTTCACACTGGTGCACTATTTAATGTTTACATTAGCCCTCATTAGGGCATGCATTGTCTCCACATAGACCATCAAGTGTAAATTGGTTGCAAATGGAAGCAGGGCAGACCAGAAGGGATTCCAGATGAGGGCTGAGGGCTGAAGACGTCTCCCATATAAACAAGTTGAGAGCAGCTCACCAGACGTCCAGGCAAAGGCCCACCAACCCCCCCTTGCAAGGCTCTGAAGCTAGAGGAACTGTGGATGAGTAAGCACTGGGCACAAAGCAATGCGTGTTTCATTGGTGCCAGGCCCCCAATATCGAGTGGAGCCGGGTGGACCTGCGGAGAAAGTGCTGCGGATGGCAAGACTCCACGGAGCTCCAGTGCAGATGGAGCAATTAAAAGCCCAGGGTTACAGCAGTCCACCACTGTGAGGTAGACGTATTGGACGGGCAAGCAGGAACAATGCATTCGGTTTAGAATGTTAAACTGAACTGCATGAAAACAATATAACTAGCCACTGGAGACGGGGAAAATATGTCACCGCTCCAGAAAAAGGAGTAGTTCAGGGCAGCATGGGAATTTCCGTTCAGTTCTGGTGCTGGTAGTGCTCCCTTAACAATTAATACTGAGGCAACCAGGGACAAAGAGCTTAACAAATATGCTGTTGAAATGTGTGATTCTTTTAAATGCTGCATTACATCAATAGGAAGGGGGAGTTGAGAAAGAAAATGGTTCACAGTTTAAGCAGAAGTGGACAAAGTTGGCTAGCCTATTAAAGCATTTTATCAACTGGTACTGGCCCAGGATAGTACACTCTCAGAGCCAAAGCCTTGTTGGCAAGCTCCAGTGGAACATCAGTTATAGGAAATAACTCTCTATTAACACCATATAGATGTTTATATATGTGTATATAAATACATGCATATTTATAATATGTCATATTGATGTCTCCATGTATAAAGAACTCCATCAGTCCAAGCAGATACCCCACTGTGGTCAACCCCTTAAAATCACAAATGTTTCTGTGGCAGAGGAGCAACAATGCATACAAAGTCTCAATAAAAAAATACTCCCAGTTGCTCTCAGCAGCAGCGGGAGTCTCGGAGAAAGTAAAATGGCTCGTGTGGAATCTGACGGGAGCCATTTTGGGATTGGACTGGCTCAGCTCGGCGCGCGTTCCTGACTAATAACATGTCTCTTAGAAGTCAGCAGGAGACGGGCAGAGGCAAGAAGGACGCAGGCAAGAAAACTGTGTTTCCTCCTTACGCCAGGGGAGCCCCTCCACTCCGCACCACCCCCGGCAACCTGAGTGCAACAGAGGTGTCTGGGAGCACGAGCGGGGGAGTTTATGATGCTAGATTGTAATTAATACGGGAATCCAATTTCGCCCACTGCGCGTTCAGTGTAACGTGATTATTGTTGTGCTGATGAACGTCATATGGCAGGGCGAGCGGCGCGGGGGATATTTATAGCCAGGCCCCTCTGTCTGTCTATGAGTGATATTCAGCTGTGCCAGACCAGCCCCCTGAAGCTGTGGGGGATAAACAGAGCCAGGGCAGGGTATAAATATCCTGCAAAACCCAACTCTTTTACACACTCTGAACTGAGGCCTCCTCTGTGCAGTGGCTCACCGGTACCCTTAAGGGCCCTTCCAAACGTCCCCTGAAGAAACGAGGAGTGATTTAATACGGGCCGCCAACGTTCACCAGGGGCATTCTCTCACCACACACAGAATCGCTTATTGTAAATTCATCAGAGGATGTTTGAACACAGACACATTTCTATGAATAGCTTTCTCTATAAATGATTAAAATTGGCCAGTAGTTAGAAGCCAACCATTGTGATCCCTATCGTATCGGAGTGGTTGTTGTGTTTCGTGTGTGTGTGGTTGTCGGTGGTGGTGGTGGGGAGCCCCCATCAGTCCGCAGCACCTCGACGCTGGCCTCTACCATGCCCTGGGCAGGCTGCGGCAGTGCTGAAGCAGATGGCCGCGCTGATCGCACATAATGCATTCTGCTCCCAGCCACTCCATTATGTCAATTAAAAGGTGGCCTGGTGTGCCGACATGGAAAGTAACCTGTTTTTCTAAGGGCAGTAGGCACCGTATGCCCTTATCTACATCCTTCACACATGCAGGAGTGTGCGTTTTGTGTGTGTGTGTAAGTGAGTGTGTGTGTAAGTGAGTGTGTGCGTGTGTGTGTGTAAGATTGAGCCAGAGGAATAATAGTGTGTGAAAGTGACTTTTTCAGTGTATGTGCCCATGGAACTGAAACTGGAATGTGATTGTCCATGTGCATGTGGATGTGTATCTGTGTGTGTGTGTGTGAGTGTGTGCGTGCTCATCACACACACTTGCTATAAGTGTGTTTGACAAATTTCTGTCTCAGAGGAAGCTATCATGTTGCATTAAGTGACTTTCAATTCAATCTCACTCTCTCACTGTCCTCCGAGTGCCACTCACTCGCCGGGAGCATGTCTTGAATTGCTCCTTGATTATACGAAAGCCTGAGGCTTTGTTTGAAGTTCCAATTTAGCCCAGGGCTCTATAGTCAGCTAGTTATTTTCCATGGCAGGGCAGAAGCCTGTTTACCCCGAAGAGTGATAACATTCCTTCATCCAGGCTCTTAGTTTAGATCTTTGCAACTGAGTCTCTAAACCCTGTATTACAGAATAGAAGGAATACATGTGGCTGACTGTCTGTTAGACTGTACTGTGAAAAGTGCACTAATATTAGATTTTAAAACAATTATAAAAGACGCTTGTTTGTTTCTATAGAAAAATATATTTTATGGTATGGTTTTGTGGTATGCTTATGTTTATTGTGTTTATGGTGTCTGTATACAATATAACCTTTGTTCTTTGAGATTTATGTACCAATTGAGAGCTCTTGATCAACTCTCTCTAAAAAATATCATTCCCATGGTGCTGTATGTAAAACAGGTTCTTTGTGCCCTCCGGTTCTAAAAGAACCTTTAAAACATCAAGGCAGTAGCCCTGAAAGTGAAGGCATACAGTCTCTCTGATACTCATCCTCATAGGGCCCATTGAAGGATGTCAGTGCTTTGCGTCACAGTTCAGCAGCCCATCTCCTGAGGCATTTGAAGCTTAATAATGCCTTACTCAGTCTTCTATGTGAGATGGGAGATAATTGTGTATGTGTGTATGTGCGTGTGTGTGTGCGTCTGTGTGTGTACATTTGTGTGGTGAATGTGTGTGGGGTGTAACTGTTAAAAGTGATTTGGTTCTTTCAGTCCACAGAAGGCACCTTCTCTTTTCATTTCCTTTTTCATTTCAGTCCCTCTTTCTCCACCCCCCTTTCTCTCTCTCTCTCTCTCTCTCTTATTCTCTCTCTCTCTCTCTCCCTCTCTCTCTCTGTTCGCTTCCAATGCTTCCTCAGACTCAGGGTTTCTCCCTGGGTCCTTCTTCAGTGGCTTTATTAAATCTGCCATTGTGTCAGAATGAAGATGCAGCAGTTTGATAGGCTCACTGCTCTGCTCACACAAGCAAGCGATGGCCATTGTGGCCATTTGTGAAATGAGGTTTTAGGCTGACGATGGGCTCGATAGCCCGAGATAGCATGCCATGAGTGATGTGACCACCATTTTCCCACCATGACTCTTTATTATTTTCCATTTGTTAAAGTGATTGTAGCAGGGAGACTTTTATCTGGATTCTCTTTTCTCAATCTCAGCTCCCAGATCATATCCCGGCTGAATAATACAACCATGAGGGAAATTCAACAATATTTTCTGCACTTTGAATCCCATTCTTTGGAATGGTGCAGCAGTGAGACAGTGAGAGTGCCAGGGAGCCTTTTGCTTATTTGCATGGACTTTGTGAAGTTTATAGTTTCAGGTCAAGGACAGAGGCTTATTGTAATTGTAACTGCTTGTAATCTTGGGTAAGGAAGTGGAAAAACTGGGTCTGAAATTACAGTATGAGTAAGTGGGTTTATGGCAAAGATTATTCGGGTGTGACTTAATTTGCAGGTTGCGGTCACAGTATCAATGAACAATTATTTATCACAGATTGATACTGAATGTTCCCTTTGCGTTTGGAAAACCTGCATCATCCAAATGTTAATTTATAGTGTCACATTTAATTTATAATTTTGAGTTTAGTGTAACCTTGCAAGATATCAAAGCGATACCCACACAGATCAAGCACCACTGCACTTTTGTGTTCTTGCATTTTCACTCTGCAATATGGTCTTCAGTGTTTAATTTGCTGCTACAAAATCACCCACATGAATGCATTGTATTGTATCTCCATATTGCTCAGTTCATTTCAGTGCACCCATTCTCAGTAGTCCTTCTAAGATCCTTGTAGCAGGTTCAGCATAACATGTTTTAATACACTGTAAATACTGAAGAATATTTGTTTCCCATGCTTGATTGATTACACTTTTATGTACTTTTATTGATTTTCAGGATTTATTTGTCAACATTTTGTTGCCCACCTAAAATTAACAATATTGAAGGGTTGCTGTTATTTTATTGCTGTTGTCTGGTCAGTCGTCTGTGCCATGATGACAGACCATAAGGGCATAAGGGGCCATAAGGGCATAAGGGACATTTTGGTCAAAACTGAGATTTACGTAGCAATTGAAAGCTCTTGATCAACTCTCTCTAATGGCAAATAATATGAATAAATTCTTAATATTTTTAGAGTTAATGAAAAATCACGTGCCTTTTTTCATTACATGACACTTACACATACAATGATGAAAGACAGATATATCTATGGCCGAGTTACTTTTACCTCATTAATGAGATGCTTTACCTCTAAAGTGCCATGTTTTTTTCATAATGGAAGGAAAAGTTGGTGCCAAAAAGAGACATGTTGATTTTTTTTTCCAAATTAAGTATAATCCATTGTTTATTAAGTATACTGACACCCAAGTATGTTTACTAAGTATACTGACACCCAAGTATGTTTATTAAGTATACTGACACCCAAGTATAAATGTCATAGTGTCAACACAGAAATTAGTCCATAAAGTATGGTCATGTCCGAGTTTTAGCTCTCCTGTAAAGATGGTGAAATGCCACTTAAGCCCTTATGACGCTCAACCCTCAGGAGCTGTATCCCAGATTCAGGTAACTGCTCCTCACTGTCCTCATGCTGTCAGTTTCTGGTGTCCTGTGAATGGAAATAGTAGAGAAATGGACCGAGCCATAAATAATCCTAGCCAATCAACGCCCATCTGAAGGGAGGGGTGACATTCCCAGCCAATCAATGCCCATCTTAAGGGAGGAGTGTCATTTGATTGGCTGTCGTTTTTTGCAAAACTAAAACTGAAGAGTGCATGTACACTCTACAGTCCACATTATAGTCTCAAAGAAGCCTTTTGCAGCAGACTTGTCTAAACCTCAAAACCCAAAGCCCAGGCTGGAGCTTGAGCAGAGCTTCACTGAACCCCTGTGTGTGGTCACTGATCATACATTATGCTACATTAACAGTGATGCGCTCAGCTGAGGAGCCAAAGACAGAGAATGAGTGGAGTGTGTCTGCTTTTTTTAGTTTCACAGACCCACCTTTTAAACCCATTTCACTATCCCATCTTCCCTTTCCTGCCCTTGCTCAGCATGGCGTGCGTGTCCTGGCATGGAGCGGGCATGTCGGACAGAGGCTAGTCTGGTCTGTGTAGGGGTTTTGTCAGTGGGGGGGTGGGTGGGGGGTTGCTCTGTAGCAGGGGCCCTCATTAGGGTTGTCATCAGAAGTACAGAAGCTCAGCCATGGAGTCAGTACAGATTATTGTGTTTGGATTCAAGTCAGTTCATCAAAGGAAAACGTGGCCTGCTGGAAGAGAAACTTTATATAAAAGTATGGCTCTGTGTGTGTGTGTGTGTGTGTGTGTGTGTGTGTGTGTGTGAAAAAAGAGAAAGGGAGAGAAAGAGAGCAAATTATCCTTCTCCCTTGTGAAATTCCTCCAACATTTCTCATATTTGCCAATACTCTGTTTTTCATTCAGGAAAGAAAGTCTGCATGAGAGCTTGCTGCATCATGAATAACATTGTCCTTCTATCATGTCGTAAAGCCATTACCACACAAATCAGGACCAGATCCTCACAAAGCATTATGGGCCAAGAGTAACAGATACTTAACTAGCCTAGAACAAACTCTGTATTTCATAGCATGCGATCCTATAACTCCAGCAGAACTCAAGCACTAGTAACAATGGGAACAGAGAATAAGACAGTCCGTACATGAATACTCACCTAATTGTCCTGACCTGCTTTGCTTTGTGTGCGGGAGACGAGGTGGTACCACAGTGCTGCTGGAGTGTGTGTGTGTGTGTGTGTGCGTGTGGTGTGTATGTGTGCATGTGTGTGTGGTTGAGGGGGGTGTTTCATGTGGAGGAAGCCCTGGACAATCAGGTTTGTGTCAGTTCAGCTGTTTCACATGCGTGTGGTGTGGGCAGGGAGGCACCCTGTGAACACAGCGGCATTCACTCGGAGCGCTGGAGCTTGGCATGGGAGAGAGAAGCGGGAGAGCCATGTCAGGTGGTGATAGATGTCTGCTGTGAGGTGAGAGCAGATATTTCGGTCTCAGTTGGCCTCGACAGCACCACCCCACACACACACACACACACACACACACACACACGCACACAGATACTGTCCCCCTCTCTTTTTGGTTCAGTCATACTCACACATACACACATGGACAAGCACACAGCAATGTATTTCTCTCTCTCTCTCTCTCTCTCTCTCTGTCACTCACTCACACACACACACAGATTTCTGCTGCAGATTCAGATGCAGATTTCTGCATACTGTACAACCTCTCAGCCATCAGAAGTGCTGATGTGGTGCGCACTCAAATGAGACAAAGGCCTCCATTTCCCCTCCTGACGTCCTATTTTGCCCCGCAGTTATTAAGCCGCCTCAATTAGTCACCGCTTCACCAATCCTTTCAGCCTGTTCAGCAGATATCAGCAGACAGAGCACCTCACATCCTCATCACACACAAACACAAACACACATGCACACACTCTCTCCGTTATAGAAGGCACAACTCCCTGGCATCCACTACAGCTTGAAGTCCTCGCCCAGTGAGAATGCTCTGCCTGTACAGAACAGAGCACAAATGATTCATAATATTTATGTGTTTTGCTCCTGCTACAATTGTTTTGTTTGTATTAGCTTTGAGTTTTATTATGGTAATATGCTAATGTGCTTCTTTCTCAAGGTTCGCAACCACAGGGCTGACCTGACCCAGAAATGTTTTGTGGGCACGAGAGACGTTTTGTTTTTGTGCTCTAGTGGTGCTGTGCTGGGCTGCTGCTGCTGGAGAGGGAGTGTGTGTTGCCATGAAACATTAACGGCTCTCCAAGGCTCCGCCACATGACAAGATGAATGTAATTGGCTTTCGTTGCTCCATCTCTGCATGTTAATGAGACGGGCAGGTATTTAAATCTGTCGAGCCACCAGCCAGAAGCCCCACTTTAAAAAAGCCTCGCCACGAAGTGTCGACGAGGTAGAGCTGTACTATTAAACAGGAAGACGTTTTAATCACTGGTGCTTTTCTGCAGCTTGTGTAAGCTCTTTGTGGTTAAATGGAGACATGGATGTGTGAAAGAAAGAGAATGTTGTGACTGTGCAAGCATGAGTGTGTCTGTGTTAGCATGTAGTGTGTGGGTGGGGTAGGTTGTGTGTATCAGAGAGAGAGAGAGAGATTTTTTTATGGGAGAGTATGTGTTTGTGAGCATGTATGTGTGCAAGAGCATGAATGTGTGAACGTGTGTGTGTGTGTGTGTATGTGTGTGTGTGTGTGAGAGAGAGAGGGAAAGAGGGGTGTTTGTGAGCATGTATGTTTTCGAGAGCATGAATGTGTGAACGTGTGTGTGTGTGTGTATGTGTGTGTGAGAGAGAGATAGAGAAAGGTGCTTGAGGGTGTGGTTGTTTATGTTCCCAAGCATGTAAAGGGAGGGGGGAGCAGAAAGAGGTGCAGGCTAGGAGGCACTGGAAGTCGGCCAAGTGCAAAGCTGAGGAAAACATGTGCACCTGCACAGCACCTGGTCCAGGGGAGGCGGCGAGGTCACCGTCCCGTCTGATGGAGACACTCCAGAACAAAGCTGCAGTTCACCCTGCGACACAATGCCACCTCTGGAGAGAAAAACACAGGAAGAGAAAGACACAGATTGTGAGAACGAGAGAGAGAAGACAGAAGGTTAGATGAGAGAGATGGAGAGAGTAAGCAAGAGACTAGAAGGGAGGAGGAGAGACACTAAAACAGGGAGAGAGAGAGTGAGAGAAAGAGAGAGACAGAGAGAGAGAATGTGTGAGAGATCTAGAGGGAGCACCAGTGGTAGTGGCAGTGGTGGGGCTGCAGGCGACAGCTTGACGGAGGGTTCCCCGGAGGCCCAGCCCTGAGGAAACGCAGCAGAAAATAGCCACATTAAAGCCCAGCTCTTAAAGGGGGAGACCAACCTACCTACCCATTCACCCCCCTTCTTCTTCCTCCTCCTCCCCCTCCTCCTTCTGCAGCGACCTCGGAGCCAAACCTCTGGCCAGTGACACCTTGGCAACAAGGGGAGGAACCTGCCCAGTGTGCTGGAAACATAAACAATATCCCTGCTTTCAGCCAGCTATCATCTTGCCCCGTAATTTAACACCCCAATAAATAAACAGCTCCCTCACCGTGCTGAGTGAAGGCCATATTGTTTCTCTTGTTCGCCTGGATGTTACAGTGATACGAGCACAGAGGGAGACACTCTTCATATAAAACAACGAGTGTGACAGGGGCCCTTAATTTGCTGCCAGCGTGTATCTACCTAGACATAGTTGTGTGTTTCCTTCATTTAATAGCATGCTGTTTAATTTGCCTGAAAGAAAGAATGATTTTTGATGTGGTTGCGGGTTGGGCTTGTGGTGGTGGGGCTGGGGAATGTAGCTGGTTGTGCAGTGAAAGTCTATGGTTCTGGATCTAATTAGTTTTATTTTACATGTATGCATGGTTCAATTGTTTCCAGTCTTCACACTAAATAAGATGTGACGGAGACTACACTGGACATTAGACAAAGACGTGTGTGAGTGTTTATGTGCATGTGTGTTTGTACGTGGTGGTATGTGTGTGTATGAGTGTGTCTGTACATGTGTGTGTCTGTGTGTGTGTGTGTGTGTGTGTGTGTGTGTGTGCATCTTCCCACAGGCGACCTGTGTCGGGTTGTAGGGCAGGGAGGTGGGAGGACAGATGGTGCTCCTCATGGTGGCTGAAATAAAAGGGGGAGTTAGAGGACCCCAAGGTGCACATCGCCCTGATGGCAATTACACCAAATAAATGGACAGCCAAGCCCCGGCGCCTTGGTCATAGAGCACAGAGGGTGAGGGAGGGAAGACGCAGAACGCATCTGGCCCCAGGATTCCATCACGCGTAGGAGACAGCTCTTCACTTACCACAGAACAACCCAGAAAACAAGAAAAACAACACTTAGGCTATCGAACCACAAAATGGTACACAAAACAGTATTGCCTCCTAAAGACTTGTGAGACATGGTAATACATTTTTGCTTTTTGTGTATAGAAAGAGCAACATGGTCATGCAAAATTTAATTTTTGCCAAAACAACATAGAGAGATTTTAGCCTGCTTTTTGTATGTCCTGGCTCCTGGTATTGACTTTCCTTCAGCACTGAAAGTGGTATTGCTGCAATTCAATTAAGAAATAATAGCCCAATCTTTACAGAGAGTAGAGGATATCTCAGGAATCTTTCAAAGGCAGCAGGATTGAACAGCTAACAGGCTCTGTCTCATTTATTTTCGTAAGACTAGGGTATGTAGCCTCTTCGGGCATGCAAGCATGTCATACGTTTGGTAAACACATAGCGTGCGAATCCTCTTGGAAATATCCGTGCCATGTGAGCAAACTTTTTTATTCTTTAATGTTGATTTATTCCCAGGCTTTCATTCCAAGTCCATTTAGAATGATGGGAATCAGCAGTACCCATTAGCTTTGCCCCGTGGCTGCAGCAGTGGAGAACCATTTACAGAATGAGCATCTTACCCTGGAAACCTTCTGTCCCCAGCGAAGCATTAATAATGAAGATTTAGCCTAATGAAAGCTACGGCTGCCAGCCAAAATCAGCCATAAAGATAACACTCTGAGAATAATATCAGACATTTGTCCATTAGCTGCAGCAAAGTCTCTGCAAAGATACAAGGAACTTTGGCGCGTGTTTTCAATCTTTGCTTCAAAGATTCAGTGGCCTTGAACTTGTGCGGATGTTACATGTTTGATGGGGGAACATCTATGGAATTGTTTGTAACAGTGGTACAGTTGGTGGTCAAAGAGGACTGAAGACCAACTCTGCTTTAAGGGCTGAAGCGGAAAAATAAATAGCTACTTTGCCGCCTTCAAAATTCCCTGAATACCATTTTATTGGCTAAAACCCACAGCTGAACACATCCTGGTGTGATTAACACCAGCATTTCTCTGGAGAGAGCATCTGTAAGAACAAGGGGTCGGGGGGAGGGGGGCAACAATAACAACAACAAAGAAAAAAAAAAGCTTGAAAGAAACAGCTTTGAAATAGTTACCGTATGGTGTGATGGATTTTTGTGGCCTGTAAGGTCTCAGCAGCACCTGCCTCTGAATCAAGGACACCAGGGGGAAGCGTCCCACATGTGGAGAGGTGCGAATCGATCCTTCCTTAAATGGACACTGACTCTGGCCACTCTGTTTCAATTTCTCGCCTGCAGGAGGGGGTTGGGTGGTGGTGGTGGTGGTGTGTGTGTGTGTGTGTGTGTGTGTGGGGGGGGGTGATGGGCACTGCTGCACAATTCAAATCAATATTGAAGTATATAGCGTTGCGAGTCCAGGCACTCGGAGAGGGTGCAGCGAGCGGTAAGTTCTGTTTACCATGACCGTGGTGTGGATGGCTTTGACTGAGGGGATGGGTGGGGTTGGCTGTCATCTTCCCCAAACCAAATTGTATATTACTACCCAAACAATGAACACTGTGCTGTAAAACTCTGCGCTCTGTGAACTCTCTGCCCAAATTTATTCAGCGATGCATAAAGCAGAATTTGAAATCAGGTAAGCGCAGTGTCTAATGTAAATAAGGCCGTTTGTTTTGGCTGGTGAGTTATGGCTTCCTAGAGTTGCTTGCCTTTGTTCCTCTCCTGTTCCATAAATGCATGAACGTTAAATCTAAGGGATGTGCAAAGCCACCACAGGACAAAGCCCAAGCACCGCACTAAAGATAATTAGAGAGGAAACATGTGTGTCTGATCACGGCCTCTATCCTTTGGGTATTGTCGTTGTCTTCATAGAGCAGGCAACTTTATTGTTTCATTTTGTACCCAATGAGCGTTCCACCAAAAGCAAAAACCATCTCCAAAAAGAGAGTTTGGGACAAATGTTAAATCATAAGCGAGCTGTTTGTTGAAGTTGGAGTAATTTACACATTGGAGTCGGCAGCTGTGTGGAACACAAACCAGGGGGAAATCTGAAATCTATAAGCTCTGACTTGTTCCACTTCAATCCAAATGGTCACGACTCCTATGTCAATAAGCCTCCTGTTCCCTGGAATTTGAAGCCCATTCCAAGCCAAGCAAGCAAAGCCCTGCATAACCTGGATATCTGTAAATCAGACATAAATCAAACCCAGCAAATCATAAATCACCAGTCAAGTATGTCAAATGGGGTCAGGATTGCACGCAACAGGCAGCACTCACATGCCAATGCAGGTCAATCCCCATATTTTGTAAATCATATTTATTGATACATGTTTCTCACCGAGACAGGCAAATGAAGCTTGATGTTTTCCCGTTCCTCTTCGGAGACCCGGGTGAGAGAGGGGGGTGAGTGAGTGACTGTGGGTTGGTAAATGACTGAGCAGAGGTTTTTGTGGGGGTATTTGAAATAACGTTATAACTGAATGCGCAATAGTAAAACAGTGAGCAATTGCCGACATAAATGATGTGTCCCAAGAAGCCGGGAGACTCCGTAACCCCACGTCCAACACCCACTACACCCCTGTGAGTGAGTTAATGAGTGAGAGTGTGTTGGTGGATGAATGAATGAGCGAGTGACAGTGGGTTGGTGGATGAGTGAGTGTGGGTTGGTGATAGTACTGGGAGCGCCTGTGTGAATGAGGAACACCAGAAAAGCACTGAAGAACACTGACCAAAAGCCCAAACCTCTGCAGCAGACAGAACGTCTAGAGCCTTTATTAACCCCATACACCCCACCTCCCTTCCTCCGCCCACAAGCATGAGCTGGAAAAAAACTCAGGAAGTGAAATAGTGGGTGTCTCTCTCTCTCTCTTTCTCTGTCTCTCTCGCTCTCTCTTTCTCTCTCTCTCTCTCTCTGGCTCTGTCTGTTTCTCTTTTTCTGTGCTCTGGCCTTCAGCGCTGTGGGTGTCTTCCCTTGGCAGAGGGTGGTGTGCCCTTTGAAGGGCTCAGTGAAGGGCTGAGTCCATCCTGGCCGCAGGAGGGTGGACATCCTCCCCTGGCCCCTGCTCACGCTTGTTTACAAGCACCACGCCTTTTAAGAGTAGACTGCGTCAGAGAGATCGGCAGAATTTGATCTACTTGTTCAGTCCTACAAGGATACAAAGATACAAGGAAATTTTATTGTCACATGCATATGGTTACTGAGTGTAAAAAATGCTGTGAAATTCTGTCTGTTCCTCCATGCTTTTCTGAGGACATAATCATTGTAGCCACTTTATAAATCTAATTCATCACTACATTTGCTGTACTTGCTGTTCACATCTATAATACATAGTCCTTTGCTGCCTGTTCATTGTTTTGTTATAATCCAAAGAAAATATATAGACCGTTTCAAGACAGTTCCCACAGGGCTTCCATTTTAACATTCCATATATTATCTTAACGTATTGGCAGTATTTTGGGAACGAAACGGAACGTTCAAACATTGTTTTTGTTTTTTTTTTTATTAAAACGGTCAATATGTGGGTGACTTCCCACATCTCAAGAGGCAGTCGGAACATTTGGGTTGCTCTGACACTGACCACACACACACACACACACACACACACACACACATACACACACACAGTACACACATATTTTATGATTAAAGAATGGGATAACAACATGCATTTGCAACCAAGCATAGAAACACACACACACACAGTGAAAGTGAATGACTATACCCTGCCAATTTAAACATGCTGAAGAGATTAAGACGACTATGTTATTAATGGAGTCATGTCATACTTGACTCATGGAAACAGGCCGCGCAGGCAGTTCACATGTGTACTGCCCTATTAACGTCATTGAAAAGTTTGGAAAGGATTCATCACTGAATTAGGAAATGCACTGTTATTATACTGCCATTTAATTAGCAGTACCATTTCTGGGTCTGTGGAATGCTGAACTTGTATGTCTGTTCCTCGTGCAGTCCTGCTTCATAATGATTCAGCCATGAGAGCCAGACTACTAGTTTATGTATGCAAAGGCCATCTTCATAAAACTAAGAGACAAAGCATCTCTCATCACTCTCTGTGAATGTTCCCAAATTTATCAATGCTTCTTCAGTGTGCTGAAATGTCACACAGATCTAATTACTAATAAAGCAATGTCTTAGATCTCTCCCTCATCATCTTTAAAGCCTATACTCAATATCCTCAGTGAATTACCTTAATGGAATAAGTCATATTTGTAGCGGATCATTCACATGTTATCATCGCTCAGCATTTGTCTCCTGTCAAATTATTTTCATCTGTCTGTCACCTTCATTTGTCAAAAAGAGGGAGTCTCTCTCATGCCTTCCATCCAGATTTCAGTTTAGGCTTAGAAGTGGACTTCATATTTGTGATAATATAAAACTAATGAAATTGTGAATTTGGAAGGGTCATTAATTTTCCCCAGCTGTATCATTTTACAGAACAATGTCTTATGCACACAGTGTGAGCGAATGGTGAAACTATTTATTGTTAACTACAACACAGACTTAATTCATAGACAGGGCTCGTATGGTTTACCTTAGAATGCTCTCTTGGCATTCTCTTCATTATTATAACTCTTGGCTATGCTACTATGTCTCAGTAGACAATATTAAAAAAAAAAAACAATGGGGACTAGAGAGGTAAAAGAAAGATGAATATTGTGAAAAGTGTGTTACTTAAATTTTTAAACAGTTTTTTAACTCCACCCCATAACGAAGGAGCAGGACTTGGCTCAGTTCCAGCCAGCGGGGCCTCCACTCTACTCTCTCTCCTTCTCTCCCCCCAGATCGAGAGTTACTGCGGGCATTTACCTCGTTCTTAACACGTTAATATTTCTGCAGAGTAGTCTGATCAATGCCGGAGAAAACCATTTCTTATAATTCTTCCAGCTACTTAGAGGCACGTCTGAATTATGGGCAACAAATCTAATGCACATTTATTCTTCCCGCTAGATGGCTTTATGGAGCTCATTATCCGCTTTGTGGCTGTGCTTCTGAATGGGAGGACCTAGGGGCTTTTTTATGTGTAGCCAGCAGCTCCTCCACTGACCACATTTAATGTGCCCCCCCCCCCACACACACACACACACACACACATCATCACCACCACCACCACCCCGAGACACACACACACATATATACACACACACCACCACCACAACCACCACCACACCCGAGTCCACACATATATACACACCACCACCCAGACACATACATACACATACACACACACACCACCACACCGAGACATGCACACACACCTCCACCCAGCGATACACACATACACAAACAAAGCACCACCACCCCAAGACACACGCACACGCACCACCACCACCACCACCATCACCCGCCGCGACACAAACACACACACAAACCCAAAACAAGGAGAGGAAGGCCAGTGGCATAGAGCTCCTGTGAGCATGTATTCAGAGCCCAGCACAGAACAGCCTCACTGGGGGTGGGTGCCTGCAATGGGAGGAGGGTGGGAAAAGGCAATGGAGGTGGATGGTGAATGGTGGGGGCTGCAACCTCCAGACCCTCAGGTGCGCAGGCTCATTAGCAGGGTGTTAATGAGGAGCAGATGCAGCAGCCGTGGTAATGGTGTTGAGGTGGGGGGTGGAGGAGGGGTATGGCAGAGCTGGGTGTGGCCTCTAAACCCCCCCCACAGACACACACACACACACCCCACTGTCCAGGGGACTGGCCTCCCACCTCACCGGGGACCTGCGTCGCGATTTATGGTGCTGCCACAGCACATCCTGGGTTTACAGGGTCGTTGCTTACTCAGCAAACCCTTACCAGATCCCTTCACCAGTCACACCAGCCAAGAGGTGTAAAGGACGTTCAAAAGCTCTTGGAGAAACAGCTCTGAGAAACCAAATTCCTTCTGCATTTCTGCTTTTATTTTGTATAGGTAAACACACACACACACACACACACACACTACAATTATGTTCAAACTGGCTCTCAGAAATGGCCTCATAACTGACCCCTGAATTAACTTAATTTGATCAAATGGGCTACCCTTAATCATAGCTGATGACTCTGAATAACTGTCAAAGTCATGAATCAAATACTTTTTTGAAATGACTTGGACTGGTCCCCTCAGAGTGCTTTCTCACTCCCTATAGTTTTAGGACCTCTCCTAAGCACTTTACAGAGTTAATGGAAAGTGAAATGCACTGTCAATCCATACCCACATCACTCAAATGGCAGCTGAGTCACTGGTCATTGTTTACATGCCAGAAATAGCCCAAAGCCACCCTAAAGGAAGCCATAGGCAATAAGCAGTAGTTTACTGTAGTATTTCCCTTTAGATTTTAAAGAGGCTATGGACCCTGTATCCATGGAATTGACACAGCCCATAGTTTTTGGCTGACATCATGTTGTCGTTTGATAGGACAACAGAGCCAGAGTCTGAATGATTTTGAAATTGAGTAAATTGAGTGTTGTAGGGACTGTAGGTTTGGGGTTCAGCGTTAGGGCTTTTGTGGAGTGCAGTACAAAGCCAGGGTCTGAGGCTAGACACCTTTCTGGGTGACAATGGGACGAACTGGCCTTTGAAGCTTGACCATTGTTGGCTCGCAGACGACCAAGGGACCATGGCCAGCCTGCTTGCTGTCCAATGGCAAGAGGCAATAACATGCTCTATTCACTGCCAAGCCTCAACTAGGAGAAACATCTCCCCAGGACAACAATGCTGAGAGCCAAGCCCTGGGTTAGAGGCCTGTCTTTTTAAGGTTTTATGGGACCGGCCTTCCACACTGCTATTGAGGCAAACGCAGGCCATCAAACAAAACAATTTACGACCCAGGCTAAATTTGACCTTGGGCCTCCTGAAATGCCAGACAATTGCTCTCTGAAAATAGAGAAGGCTCAAGACTAAAGAGCTTTGTGTGTCACAGACACAGGGCTTGGCTGTTTTGCCTTCCCCCCCCCCCCCCCCTCTTCCTTTTGGTTTGTTTGGTAATCTGAATTCCAGCGCCCTGCCAGGCTGAAAAGGCTCTTAAGCTCAGCATCAGATAGTGTCTGATTAAATGTGTGCCTGCCCCAGCTGACAGGAAGAGCAGACGTCTGGTTCAGCTGCACCAGGTGGAGGAAAACAGCCCTGGAAAACTCATCTCAGATAAGGCCTAAATGAATCAACACTCTTGGACAGCAAATTGGAACATGTGAGAAAAAAACAGCTTGACCAAAAAAAAAAAATCAGTAAATGTCTCAAAAAAAAGTAATTTTACTGCTACACCCAAACAAAAATGAACTAGCTCCAACATCACTCTGTATTGGACTTCTACACAGTTGGATTTTCAGAAAATTTTACATCTCGTAAAATGTGGCAATATCATTGAATTTACATGCCACACCAGACTATTATAAAAGCTCTCAGTGGAACCCTTTAAAAATGTGTGTGTGTAATCCAGTTATATAGCCTCCAGCAACAAGCTGCGATGTGGGGTGTTTTTTAAATTTCCATTTATATGTTTTGAGCTGTGTGCAACCCAGTACATCCTTGCAGTAATCTTACTTTCAGCCGGCGTTAACATGCCTTCTCATGAAGGGTGATAAAAGTCACACCAGCAGGCCTGAGAAGTGGAAAACCTGCTTTTCACGGCACACACAGCAGAGCCTTGGAATGCCAGAATGAGGTCCGGACGGAGAGAGGGAGGGCAGGAAAGGCCTTGCGAACGTGTTCCTGCGGGTGTCGTTTCATGGTGATTGCACTACAAAGCAGTTCTGCGGCATTTGGAAAGTTTGGCTTTTTACAACCGGCTGAAGAATGCTGCTGACCCAGGTGACTCTGCTCCTGTTTCTGAGAGAGAAGTGCAAAGAGAGAGTGGGGGGGGGCTCAGTCCTGTGCTTCAGTCTGCATCTCAGAAGTTACTCTCCTCTGATTCTGCCTTGCGTCAGCTGTTCTCCATGATCCAGCCTTGCATGGTGAATTAGGAAGTGATGAGAGAGGCAGGCAAGCTGAGCCCTCCAGGAGGGACCACTCCTCGACTTAGGCCACCTGACGGAGCCACTTGCAGAGGTGAGGGGCTCCAGCCACACAGCCCAAAAGATGCACCCTGGTCCAGCCCCAGGAGAGACTAGCATGCAACATCCACAGCAAATATAACACAGCATCTGCTCACCAATAATTACATACTAAATTATTCAAATGCTGCAATATTGCAAGGGCGATGCCTCAGTAATGAATAAGAAACATTAGAAAGAGGGCCCATCTTTTGCAGGAGCTGGCTCGTCTACGGAAGGGAGGGAAAATCTCTTCATTTAACAATTGCACCAGATAAAATGGATGCAAAAGAGGATTCTCGATCTTATTAGAACATGGCTGCCCCCCTGCGCCTTTCCCTAGGAGAGAGGAGTTTAGTAATCTGTATCCTTTAGTGAGGGAACCCCATGGAGATGCATTAAAGAGATGAATTGGTATCATCCTCCCGGTGACAGACTCCTCATCTGTCTCTGCTCGCCTTCATTGATCACAATTTATTTTATTTGCGTTGTTGGATTATTAGGCGGAAGAAAAGCATTGCATTAATAAAGCGCTGATTATAAAGTTACACAGAAACGCTACACCGCTTAACAGGAAACCGATATTGGCATCTTGTGTGCAGCGAGCGCCCGGGAGACTGGTGCTGGGACTGACCCCATAGGTCTAATGGCACAGTGGAGAGCAACAGCCTCACCAATCATTTTCAGTCATTTGTTGCAATTACATTTTGCATTTGTCTGGTGTTTTGACAAGTAAATTAACAAATGTCTTGTGACAGAGGAGGAAACTGTCCTCTTGGCAGCAGGAATTCTGTGCTTCCCCTGTCACCCCCCCCAAAAAAAATTAAAAATGGCAAGTAGAGAACAGAGCAAAGGTAATAGAGCGATCCGTGTGTAGTGTGCGAAGCTAAATCATAAGTCTTGAGTCTCAGTGCTCTGGGCTAAAAGCCAGATTACAGGTGCAGCTCAGACTCTCTTTTTTCCCTTTTCTTTTTCATTCCCCCCCTGCAGCAAAGAAGCATTTTATGCGAACGACGTACGTAAAAAATCCAGCTGTCCGCCCGAGTTCCAGCATGAGCCAGTCACTCCAGATGAAAGAGCAGGCCGGCTAATGACAAAGCACTTCTATGTGATGAAGCTTCTCACACTAGCCACAGCGTCAGCCTGGCACTCTGAATGGGACTAACGTTACGTTACACTGTAATGGAACGTTTATGGAGGGTAGCAATTACACTAATTAGGAAAGCATGAAGTCTAATGGGTGTCAGCACATATTTGTGATGATAAACTGATGAATACAGTGAATAAAAATCCCAAAAAATTGTAAATTAAATTTTTTGTGCAAGTACAATACATTCAGTTTGTCAAGCATTGCATAACTGACTGCAAAATTAAGTGTGTGTGTGTGTGTGTATGCGTGTGTGCACGTGTGGTAGTTTGTGAATGTGTGTGTGCATGTATGTGTATGCCATGTCAGTTGAATGGTGTGTAATTAAATTAATTGCACAGGTTTTACATGTTACTGGGGCATTCTTCCTCATCCGTGTTTTTTTCCCCTTTTTCCACAAAAAAATCAATATTATCTAAGATCTCTTGCAATTACTCATGTGAACCCCCTAAGGTAAGGGCAGTGCTGAGGGGGAGTTTCCTCTGGTTAGGGCTGAAGCCCACTCTGGGGTGGTGGGCCATCAAAACAGGAAGCTCCACGGATCACCACCACTGCCACTACCAGCGCCACTGCCTCCTCCTCCACTTCCCCACTCGGCAGGCTCTCCAAGTCCAGGCTCGGGGGCGAGTCTGCTCTGCCACGTGTGACTGCACTCTCAGCCCATCAAGCAGCGCTTTTATTAGGGGCCCTCTTGGAAGGAAAGAGAGAAAGACAGAAAAAATAAAAGTGAGAGAGAAAAGCTCCAGCAGTCTTGTGCCATGCTCCAGGGTCATTGGGATGCACTGTTTGCTGCAGAGATGATGTGGTCCCCTGAGTCCTAGCCAGCACCTCCTTTCCTAGGAAATAAATGTTACCCTGTGGGCTAATCTATGTCCTAGCCACTCTGTTAGTTTCAGGTTTGGATAAAAGCTGATATATCTCCATACATATCTCCATTACTTTATTGCCCATGGCTGCCTTTTGTCCTTGAAAGAATTACTGACTAAGGAATTTATATAACGGTGTCTTCCACCCAATATAAAAGTGTGAGACATTATTGAATGTTTATTCTTTTAGCACTTCCTCAGTCGTTAAACGAAAGCAACAAAACATTTATATAGCCCACTCTCTTTCAGCCAGTCACAGACATGGTGTTTTTGCTGCCTGTCCACAGAATATTCTAATACGATTCACATCTAAGTGTGAATTATCATACTGTTACTCAAATGTATTCTTTTGGCAGGCACTTTATTCAAGGTGACATTGAGATGCACGCGTTATTGTGTGACAATACGGTGAATGTGATTATATGGGATCTATTCAGCATGCTATTTATCACAGGGGTTAAATCAACACACGATGAATTAAATGCAACTCCTCACCTCATTCGGTGGGAAACAAAAGCCACAGTACTCCTTTGCATATTCTCTGACATCTCCTGGCTAAAACGATGAGACATTATTTAAATACGCGCTTGCTTACCATTCCACCCCCCCACCCCCTCAATGACCTCCCTGTAAATGTTATTTATGACCCAAAACACATCTTTTAATTCCAGATATGTATTTTTAGTGATATCCGCGCGTCAGCACGCTAATGCAAAACACAAGTCAGGCCCCATTTTTCAAACCCCATGTTGAATATTCAAAAGATGTGCCTCAGAAAAAAATATGTGGTGGTGGTGGGGGGGGGGGGGGGGGGGTTAAAAAAAGGAAAAAGGGGAGAGTTAACATTAATTAATATTCGTAGCAGTAAAAATGAAAGTGAGAGCGAGGCTAATTTTATGAGACAATTAATCATAAGGCTCGGTAATTACACCGGGGAGTTTACAAATGATTTTTTTAAGGGCCCAGAGTAAAAAGAAGCTTGATAATCCCATCCCCATCAGAAATCACTGGCTTCCCACCAATCGCCTCAGTAAGAGCAATTAGAGCCAACAGCACAGGAGCTGTAATTGTGTGTCAGGAGGAGGCCCAGGCAGAATCTTAATTGCAAGGAATGAGGATGGGCCCTCTCTCCGAAACCTGATTGTGCTGAGGGTTAAAAAATATAGAGAGAGAGAAAGAAAGAAAGAAAGAAAGAAAGAAAGGAGGAAAGAAAGAGGAGAGAATGTGCAGGCCAGAGCAAGTCTGTAACCACTTCCAGGTGTCGGGGTAAAAATAACACTCTCAAAGCGCCTCTCTCTCGCTCTCTTTCCTTCTCTCTGTCTCTCTCTCTCTTTCTCTCTCTTCCCCTCATGGCACCAGACTCACATTATGAGAAGGAGGCATCTAGAGCACGGCCCATTTCTGCCCGAGGTGTCCAGGCGCCCGCGGCGGCTGTGCTGCCCGCTGGGGGGACACAAGTCCCGCTGGGTGTGGCTTCCTTTCTCACAAGTTCCAAAAACACCTTCCTACAAAAAAAACTCTCTTCCCCAAAAATGTCCAAAAAACACTCTGCTACCCAACACTGGTAATCAGCTCCTGAAAGAACAGAGCATTTTACACAAATAAATAAGTGAATGAAAGAATAGATTCCTACGTAATTTTACCTCTGAAGACTTTTGATGTGAAACAGCACTATACTTAAGTGCTAAGTATATACTATACTTACTAACATAAGTACTATACTATACTAACATCTTTCCTGTCTTTTCATTACCAGTCAGACCCCTTAGTACAAAAGAAAAATGTGTGTCTTGTGTCACCACCACTGCTTGAGTGAGAATACGTTTTCAAGGGCTCCAACGTCAACATGATGTATATTAGGTCTTTTCTGTTTTTAGGTGATGTTTTCAGGATGAAATCATAATCCTTAGCTATTGTTTTGATATTGCTCTGTGTGTGTGTGCGTGTGTGTGTGTGTGTGTGTGTGTGTGTGTTTTGCCTTGTATTTCTTTTCTGTGGTGGTGTGGAATACTCTTCTGATTAAAGCATTTAATTGCCTCTATGCTGCCAGTCAGAGAGCTCATACTCTGTGGGATGAGCTGTCATAAATTATGGAGCTGCTGTCTTTTACAGCTCTCCCCCGGGGGAATAAACTGTAATTAAGAAGGGCTGCTGAAGCCAGACCCATCAGAAACGCCACTTAAAGGTCACTGCTCCAACAGTACAAGTCACGAGGTTCACTCAGGGCCCAAGTCTCAGGGCCTCTTTAAACCAACACGTGTCCACCAGAAGCTCTTCTCCACTCGCGGTGGGCCAAACACACAATGGCCCCGGCAGTGCATGTGTGTGGACAGAGAGGACGTGCGAGCTGTGTGTGTGTGTCATGCATGTGTGTGGACAGAGAGGACGTGCGAGCTGTGTGTGTGTGTCATGCATGTGTGTGGACAGAGAGGACGTGCGAGCTGTGTGTGTGTGTCTTGTGTGTGTGTGGACAGAGAGGACGTGCGAGCTGTGTGTGTGTGTCATGCATGTGTGTAGACAGAGAGGACGTGCAAGCTGTGTGTGTGTGTCTTGTGTGTGTGTGGACAGAGAGGACGTGCGAGCTGTGTGCGAGCTGTGTGTGTGTGTCTTGTGTGTGTGTGGACAGAGAGGACGTGCAAGCTGTGTGTGTGTGTCTTGTGTGTGTGTGGACAGAGAGGACGTGCGAGCTGTGTGTGTGTGTCATGCATGTGTGTGGACAGAGAGGATGTGCGAGCTGTGTGTGTGTGTCTTGCGTGTGTGTGGACAGAGAGGACGTGCGAGCTGTGTGTGTGTGTCTTGTGTGTGTGTGGACAGAGAGGACGTGCAAGCTGTGTGTGTGTGTCTTGTGTGTGTGTGGACAGAGAGGACGTGCGAGCTGTGTGTGTGTGTCTTTCATGTGTGTGGACAGAGAGGACGTGCGAGCTGTGTGTGTGTGTCATGCATGTGTGTGGACAGAGAGGACGTGCGAGCTGTGTGTGTGTGTCTTGTGTGTGTGTGGACAGAGAGGACGTGCGAGCTGTGTGTGTGTGTCTTGTGTGTGTGTGGACAGAGAGAACGTGCGAGCTGTGTGTGTGTGTCTTTCATGTGTGTGGACAGAGAGGACGTGCGAGCTGTGTGTGTGTGTCATGCATGTGTGTGGACAGAGAGGACGTGCGAGCTGTGTGTGTGTGTCTTGCGTGTGTGTGGACAGAGAGGATGTGCAAGCTGTGTGTATGTGTGTCTTGTGTGTGTGTGGACAGGGAGGACATGCAAGCTGTGTGTGTGTGTGTGTGTGTCTTGCGTGCGTGTGGACAGGGAGGACATGCAAGCTGTGTGTGTGTGTGTGTGTCTTGCGTGCGTGTGGACAGGGAGGACGTGCAAGCTGCGCATTTGACTGATGACTGGGACGCTGGTCCTTTCAGTTTGTCCTCCATCACCTTACTCTGCTATTTGGCCCTTGGTCTTCTCTCTCTGTCTCGCCCTCTATCCTGGGTACCCTCACCCCCTTTCACCCCGCTTCTGGAAGTAAATAAATAAAGATGAGAGTGTAGATTGTAAGTAACGTGACCTTCACCCTTCGTGCGCTCGATAGGCACTTCGATAAACCTGATCAAGTGGAGATTGGCAGGTCAGACTGATGTCTGGGGCTGGGGCTGGGGCTGGGGCTGGGGCGGCGTGCAGAGGGAGGGGGGAGGGTTGAGGGGTGACCGCTGACTGCAGGCTGGAGTCCGGTGAATCGGTGGTGACATAACCTCATCGGCGCGGTGATGGCGCACGGCACCACTCAGTCCAGGCCATACATCAGTGCCAACAGACACACAAGCCGCAGACGCACTGATTGAATAAGGGGCCTTAAGAGCAGATGGGGGGGGGAGGGGTTACCGTCACTCTTTCTCAAGCGTGGCTGCCATCACTTCTTCAAGCTAAACACTACTCCACATAAACAACAGTAGGTGCAGCCCTTCACCCAAACACACACACACACACACAAACACACACACACTCTTCTCCCTAATCCAATAGAGCCCTTTTCTTTAAACCACAGAAATGTGCTGAGCCAGAGTGTTAAATATCCCATTCGGTTTTACGGAGCTGCTCGTGGAGCCCGCCTGCTTTATGTGTGCCATGTTATGGAGAACGGCCGAGCAGGGCACCCTGCCGTGGCACAATGGGCCTTTTTATGTTATTTTTCTAAGCAGGAGCCGTGGCCATGAAGAGAGCCGGGGCTGGTGAGTGAGCAGAGGCAGGTTGGGGCTGTAAAGGCAGGGCTGCCCCAGACACCCCAGCTCTCGGCGGATACCTTGTGCCGTCTGCACAGGCTGATGGTTGCCTGAAAACGAGCGGGAGAGATTTGGTTTCACAGGCACAGGCCAATATAATAAACTCATAAGTTATGGCCATCATTCTGGGTTTCTTGCACATCATTATCATTTACTGAAGTCGCTGGGGCCTGTGAAACTCACCCTATAAAAAAACACTGCTCTTTACAGTGAGGATAAATGGCCAATACCTTTGATTCATTACAGTATAATAGCTTTTAAGATCAGATTTGTCAGATTATGCTACTGAGTTTGCCATTTTTAATAATGAAAAGTACAATCATATCCGATAATAGTTTTGGCTGATGAAGATATTAAGATTTTTTTTCTATCATGAAGCTAATGAAGCTGGCAGTCATCTTTATCATTGAGAAAGAGATACAATAATAATATCACAATCAACCATTTCATTTTTCATTCTGCTTCAGCTGGGAACACAATGCATACCAATGAATGCAAATTGTTTGCATTTTAACTTAGCATTCACGAGTAAGATATACGCACTGAGGGGAATCAGCATACAACAATAGATTACAATGACATGTTTTTCGAGGTCATTTCAAATGACTTTTTCAACTTTACTGGAATGAATCCTAGTGTCTTGTTTACCTGGAAGACAGGGCAAAGAAATTAATTCCTTCTGCTCTTGTATCCCTATGAGGAAGCCGTCCTGTCACTGTTCAGGCAAATTAGAATGTGTCCTTCAGAACTACACCCTACTTTGTCATCAGGAAGAAATGAGAAGAAAAATTATCGAGATAAAAAACCTCTAAACGTTTTTGAATATTTTAACATGAATTACTGTGCAAAAATCTTTTTTCTTTCTTTGCTTCTATGTTTGTTTTTGAGTAAACATTGGTTATAAGGATTTTGTTCCAATTCCAATGCCCTGAATTAGTCTGTTAAAAGGAACTATCACTGTAGTTCTGTAGTGAAATGTATCATTGCCATTCTATGCAATGCTATACCTTAGAAGGGTCCATCAAAACATGACTAGTACCCTACAGTGATTTGAGACACTTCCTATTATTTGCTTGGAGTCCAAGTCATCAAACCGCTTCAGAGTGTCCCTTAATTCACAATTTATTTCTCCAATGTTTTTTTCAGTGTGCTTTTTTATTTTTCTATAATCCACTTGAGTCATTGATTTTGGTGCTTCCGAGTAGAGGATCTAATTGTTTAAGGGGCAGTGCTTTTTCAATAATTGCTACAGTGGTAAGGACTAACTTTGGAGCTTGATACATAGACTAAAGATCAGGATGTTGACATATTTATATGATAGCTAATGTAATTGTGACATAATAAATCACCCAGTTACTCTATTTGTTTTAATACTGAGTAATGCTGCAATCCAATTAAATTAGTTGTAGATTTTCTGTTTTATTTTACTATCCAATTGGGCATTACAACCTTGGAGCAGTAATGCATATATCTGAAAGTATAATAAGTCATTAAAAGCTTCTCTTAATATGCTAATGCTTTAAATTAAACTGCCGCGGTGACTGTGTGAACAATAAAGCAAATTGATTTAAAAGTATTTCGTCTAATCTCCCATATTAAACATCATGGTGACTGTATTTCAGTCACATCAAGGTTTCAGCACTCTGGCCACTGAAAGGCAGAGAGGACATCTGGCCTATTTGCATTTCTCAGCGCCAAGTGAAACAGGTACAGGCACCGAGGCTGTGACGACCAACCCCCCCCCCCACACACACACACGCACACCCCCGCACCCCACCGCCCCTCACCGCCGGCTTCTCCTTCACCATCCCCAAAAGAGCAGCATTCCGACATCGTGTAGCATACAGCAGTCACCCTTACACAAGCAAACACACACGTGCACACACACACATAAATGTGCACACAAATCGAATCGTACCCTCGACCATCCACCCACCCCTTTCCAAGCTCTGTTGCTCCCCAAGAACTACTCTGTTGCCATGGCAACCCACTCCTAGCGATTTGGTAAGGTCACCGACGGACAGGGCTCTATCCTTTGGAGGGTGCAGCATAACTAATGAAGCACGGTCTTGAGGCTTGATGTAAATAGTCTCAGGTGATCGGCAACTGTAGAAATGCTCAATTACGGCTTCCTTAACGGAAATGATTTGTCGTAACAGCTTGCCGCTCAACCTGGGTGACATTGGCGTTGCCATGGCGACTGCAGCCTGATTGCACAGGCTGGAATTAGGTATTGATCAGAGTGGAAAGAAGACGGGGGAGGCAGGGAGGGAAGGTGTGTTGACTGCCAGCATTCCAACACTGACATTTACTGAGCCTGTGTGAGTATGTTTGTGTGTGTGTGTGTGTGTGTGTGTGTGTGTGTTTGGGGGGGGGGGTCAGTTTGTGAGCGGCCCCTCACATCCAGAGAGCTGAAAACCCCTCAGGAACCAATTTACACACACAGCTACAGTGCAATATCTGCAGCAGTCAATAATGGAAATCTGATGCGTTCCCCCTCTGCCATCAACGCCTCCGCTCCCCCTGCCTCTCCCCCTCTCTCTCTCTCTCTCTCTCGTTAGAACACCTTGAAAGTTCTAGGCCAATCTATGAGCTGCATTAGATTTCCACCAGAGCACAGCACAGCTTTTCCTACTGTGGTGCATTTTTATGTTGTAAAACCAACAGTCTCCCCTCAACAGCATCCCCCATTTCAGATGAGGAGGAGTGGGGATTAAATTCACTCCCCACCTGACCGCGGCTCAGAATCAGATGCCCGAGAGCTCCACGGCAGACTCCAGTGTTTGGGGAGCCTGATGAATGAAAACGAGGCTCCCAGTGGAAATGCTAGTGGCCACTGGAATAAGGCAAGCATTTCAATGACGGTGAATCATGATGGGCTGACACAAGGAATTCACAGGGGGATAAATTACTCGTCCAGGCTCCTTGGTTGCCCTCGGCTCCCTCTCCTGGCAGGCCCCAGAAGTGCACAGAGAAGCAGATGGGGGCTGACATCCCACACACCCGAGGACCTAAAAAAACCCTCAACAAAAAGAAGAGTGCAGTCTTGATTTGTTATTTACCCCATTCCGATAAAAAGCCTTAGCTTCAGACATCTCTGTAACCCCTGTGCAAGGTTACATATTCTGCGTGACTTCTGCGGAAAATACCCACAGAATTATTCCATGTTCTATTCAAGATCAGATTAATCAAGCAAGGATTTGAAGATATATGGGATGTAATATGAAGTCTTTTTTCCAGCTGTGGTTTGAGAAGGGATCTTGGGGGGACAGCATTGTTCTCTACCTCATTGTTCTCTCTCCTCCCGGCCCCCTGTGTCCAGGGAGGAGGTGGCACAGCATGCTTTACTGCCTGTCGGGCTGATGAGGACGCCCGGAACCTTCCAGGGCCAAGCCAGCCGATCGGGCCGATCAGGGGGGAAGCTGATGTCACCAAACACTGGCATTACCGCAAAATTATGGCACCGTCATCAGCGCCGCGATGACAGCTTCATAAACTTTGATTTAATCAGACGGGTAGGAAATTGAACCATTATACGAGATAATCTACGACTGTGCTGTGATGTATCTGCGCTGCAATGCACTGATGACTCTGATGAGAATTCATTCCCACTTTGCTCGCCTTTCGCACCCGGTCACCAGGGTTCATCTCTTATGTCAAGCTGCTGAGCCTCTGAGACGTGCAGCAGACACTCACTTCTGTTGCCTGTGTGTGTGTGTGTGTGTGTGTGTGTGTGTATGTATCTTTATCCGTATTTAGAGTGGATAGTGAGTTGTGCTCACAATCTTTACTTGATTTTATATTATCTTCTTTATGATGTTGAATTTACTTATTATAAATGCTTTTGCTGTTACTGCTAATTTCAGTTGTACCATGTGTTTGGTTAGATGAATAAAAATCAATAAAGTTCCTTTGCACCATCTATTGAAAGTCAACCCCCCTCCTACACAGGGCTGTTTGCTTTGAGACGCTCTGTCAAATCTAAGAATCAAGCCCATATTTCTTGGAGTCATGTTGTGCTAGTCCTCACTCCAGTTTGCGTGTGTGTGTGTGTGTGTGTGTGTGCGCGCTCTCACGTAATATACAAAAGACCTATTGAAATATGCATGAGAAGTGTGATGGCAGCCCTAAAAATACACTCAAATAGGGGATACATTGACAGCTCTGTTATTGAGCTCTCCTTGAGATTCCTCCGTCACGCAGAGGCAAGCGCATCTCAAGGCGCCTCAACAACACACTGTACACAAATATATACAGACACACACACACACACACACACACACACACGTATACACACACTGTACAGTTAAACACATGGAGTAGGAAAGCAAACATTTTCACTTGTAAAAAAAAGTAGAAAAATGCTTGATTTCACTATATTAAATATATAGTTTATTCTCCATAAATAAAGATATTGAATTTATACTCACCAAAAAAATCTGTCTTCTCAATTAAAACCTTTACAAGCAAAATAGAAATAGGATGAAACCTTAAAGGCTTTGGACCGGTGCCTAATGCCTTCTGAGGCAACAAAGATCAAGAAAAAAGCCAAACTGACCCCCCCCCCCCCCCCCCATAATCCTAATGTAAGAACCTCTTTTACTATCACTAGGGATCTGGAGGGCAGCACTTTGTGCTACATTAGTCCCTGCTCCTCCATAAAGAATAATGAATGGATTGGTGTGAGGGCAAAAAACACATTCTGCTAACATACATGATGTCATTTTATGTGGGAGCCGCAGATATGCAATGGAGTTGAGATCTTTCACAGGGGGGACTTGTGTTGACTCTGCCACCACCTTCTCTCTAATGGGGTGTAAGGACGGATGGCTTGTCCCAGTAACCAGCTGCTAGGTGATAGCGTCAGCCTGGGGGCCCAATTGGTAGGCGTCAGCACCGGTTACACCTCTGTAATTGGGTAGGTTTCCCCTCCTTTTTTTGCGCTCTCTTCTTCTTGGAGATACGCTGTGAAATATGCCCCCTACAACTTTAATAAGTTCCAGAGTCCATGCCTCTGGGTAGCTATTCCCCAGGTGCAGCTTGGAGTTAGCCAACATTTATCACATAAATATCTAACACCACTCGCTAAACCAGACAAATGCCTTCCTGTTCCAGAAGCCCTTCCATAACCATCAGATCCAGGGCAACAAATCCCGCATTAATAGTTATCTATTGAGCCTCTCGCACGCAATGAACACCCACATTTATTTCGCCGCTTTCTTGGGGAAAGGGTAAGTGGATCAATTAGAGAGGACTACGAGTTCAGCATCTTTACACATAGTATCAATTGTAAAGTTGAGCCGAAGCGGGGCTCACAGATTATCTCTGATCTGTCCCACTCCCCAGACTCAAAGCCAGACTCATTACCCAGCCTGCTCGGAAATATACAACCTTGGCACATGCCTTAGTGTGCTAATGGCCCTCAGATTGATTTTTAATTAGTAACACTTTTGGATCATGGCCAATTAAAATGGCCCTTTATGCATAACTAATCACCATTTTAGTTGCAGGGTGGGATCTGTCCCTGAATTGGAAGAGGTGTGGGTTAAATGTGTGTGTGTGTGTGTGTGTGTGCTGGGAGGTGTGGGTCATTGGTGGTGGTGTGGGTTAGTGGTGGTGGGGTGGTCATTTTCATTCACAGCACAAGGGAGTCTGAGCCAGTCTCCCAACACACCATCGATGTCAACTTCAGTCTACTGCACGGAAACTTTCATCTCAGTAAAACGTTGGTGGTCCACGCAGGCATTGCAAAAAGCTAAATTAATTACACATTGCGCTGAAGAGGGTCCATGTAGAGTTTTGCATTAGGCATTAGTTTCCTGTTGAAAAGAACACAGGGAAGGTACCATATCTGGTATACAAAGGTATACAAATCTGAGCCATAGACCTGTAAGCGTGGAAGCGGTATAGAAAACCTATAGGAGGCCTAATGGGATGTTTGTCAAATCAGTGTACCGTAAGGCCCTGGGCGGCAAATGGGTTGTCCGTTCAAGCCGAGAGGACAAGTTAGATTAACATCAACAGTAAGCTCTCACACCAAGCTTATAAATCGGAGCCAACGAGTGTGGAGGAAACAGAAGCCACTCAGAGGAGTTCTTGTGTTCCTCACCCTCCTCCACAGAGCCAAATAGAAGCCCAGGAAAGGAGGAGAGGCAAAACAGCATCGCATTACACCGGTTTGTGACATGGAGACTTGGCCAGAGACAGCCCAGTGCTAAAACATGATATATGGGCACCAGTAATACAAGCATTAGAGCCACGTCGCTGAGTTCTACTCGTATGCGGGGGTGTGCATGTCTTACGTGCAAGGCAAAGAATGTGACAACATCAAAATGCAGTAACGGCATGATACGCAACTATATAAGTTGCTCTCAGACGCGTAACCTGATCTTTGATGTCAGCATTACCGCCTGCGTGACCTTGCACTTACGAGAGAACCGGAGATTGTGTCAGAATGTGTCCAAAGAGGTGGCAAGGACAGACAAGCAGCGTGAGCAGCACTCCGAGAATCTCTCTCTCTCCTTTTTCTCTTTCTCTCTCGCCCACCTCCCAAAGCCAGAGTGAATCTGATGCACGCAAGGAAGAGAGAAAAAGAGAGAGAGAGAGTCACACTGAAAAAGAGCAGGCCTCAGGGTGGATGGATGTCGACCGCCGCCCCACCACCACCACCACCACATGTAAGCCCACCAACACTCAGCCTCCTCCTTCTCCTCTTCTCTGCCTGTGCTCTGTGGACACAGAGAAAGTCACGCACAGGGGGGATATAATCACCTGCCAGGATGCACAGTCCAGATACATGAGTGCAGCGCTTTGCTTTCACCAAGGGGGACCTGGTGAGGCGAAAGCCCCAGAGGAGTGGGAGGCACTGGGGGAGTTGGGGGAGCTGGAGGGTGGAGTGGAGAGGTGGTGGTGGGGGAATGGCTGCGTACTCCTCTGGGGGCCACACCAGCCAGGGAGGCATATGATGCACGTTAGGAAAATGGTCACAGAGTTCAGAGTCATGGAGGACACCTGGTTCAACGTGGTGTGAATTTTGTGCAGTGTTTTTTTTTTTTCTCAAGCAAAGGACAATGCTTAAAAGCAGCCCTTGTGGAAGACTGTGAAACTCCCCCTGGAGCTAAGCACTGCAGAAAGAATCAGCAATGGTAATGGAGGAGGCCCTGAGGCTAACAAGAACCAACCTTGAACTCCCATTCAAAAGCTATAAGCGGGACTATACACAGTTATAGTTTAACATACTGCACTGCTGTGAATACTAAGCTGGTGTGGTTGAGTATACTTACTGTGAAGTAGAACCCACATCCCAGCTGACCAACTATGAAATATTTTGCACTTATTGTTTAAAATGGCATTGGATAGATAGCAGCGCTCCTGAAAAGGAGTTTTCTCAATGCTCTTGTTCTTTAAAAGAGAATGTTACCAGGCTACGATGAAATCAAAGGAGAATCTCTCAATCCACTACTTACCACTAAAGATAATGTGAGGGCAGAGATACAAGGATAACAGCAGGCTGCCACATTTACACCTGCCAGCAGCTTAATCTGTGTGTGTGTGTGTGTGTGTGGGGGGGGGGGTTATAAGTGTGTGTGCGTGTGTGTTCGGTCATGCCTGTGCTTGCGGCTGTGTATGCTCAAGCCTTTTTGGTGAGTGTGTGATCAGTGGCATCCCACAGCTAGACACACATATACACACATGCACACACAGACATGCACACACAGACACACACACATCCCACAATCCATTCAACAGTAATTTATTGGTGCGATCCATCATTATCATGTTTTATTATGGCCACCGTTGGAGATATAACTCACAAATAGGCACACTTGGTGGAGCTGACAGCGCGAGGGGAGCCGTGTCCTTTACCGACGTCCTCTGCCAACCGCTTGCAGGGGGAGGAGGGGAAGGGAGGCTCCCCAGCCCTGCATCCTACAGCCAGGCAAGAGGGGGGAGGGGGGCAGGTAGGGTGGATGGCTGTGTGGGTGTGGGTAGTGGGGTGGGTGGAAGGTGGAAGTTTTAGTACGCTGTAGCCGGGGCCAGCAGGGCCCCATTAGCGAACAGTAAGAGGGGAACATGGGCCCTCTGCACTGCTCCCAAGCTCACGCTGCCAAGGGGGCCACCAGGGCCACGTGTCACATGACCACCTTTCTGTAGTGAAGCAATAAGTCACCGAGCTGTGCAGTGTGTGTGTGTATGTGTGTGTATGTGTTGGGGGAAGGGGAGATTGATCCCGAGGCTGGCCGGCCATCCCCAGAGGGGCCCTGGCACTCAGCACACTTTGATCCACAGATTAATGCCACTGTGGAACTCAAGCCCCTTTGTCTCTTCCTGGCCAAAGGCCTGGGCCCATCGCTTTCTCTCTCTCTCTCTCACACACCACACACACACACACACACACATACACACACACACACACACACACACACGCCCACACACCCATATCTGTATCTGGACAAAAGGTTGAATCCCGTGTTTATTTGGGTAATGAATTGCAGTAATTAATAAAGCCATTGATTCCTCCACTGCACCTCCTCCAAAGGCCAGTCCGATTTTTAATTTGGAGGGAGTGTGTGGTGGAGGGCAGGGAGGGAGAAGAGAAGAAACAGAGAAGGACTGGAGGAGGAGGGGGAGGAGGTGGAGTTGGAGGAATGGGGGGTGGAGGCCAGTGATGCAAAACTATCGCAATGTGTGTGTGGAGGATGAGAGTGTAATTGTTCTATGAATCACATTTGAATACATTCAATTAACTGACTCAAAGATGTGGGCTTTAGGGTCTCCTTGATGTTATTTCTCCTCTCCTCTCCTCTCCTCTCCTCTCCTCTCCTCTCCTCTCCTCCACCTCCTCTCTCTCTCACGCTCTTTCTCTGTTTCTAATAAAAATGCTAATCCTGGAAGGGTGATGGAGAATGCGATGGAGGACATCTCCCTGACTAGTGTCTTGTGGCTCTCCCCCTCCCATAATAATGGACGGCCCATGCAATTTTCCTCCTTGGTGGAGAACGCTTCTCATGTAATCTCCTAAAATGATGACGGCTGTGCTAATCTTAGCTCTTGCTAAATGATTAAATAAGCAAAGCAAAAACACATGCAAACGAAGTGACACGGAATCACATACACAGAGCCTCTCAGAAGAGAGACTGAACCACTAAGATTAGCCTCTATAATGGAAACATCGCACATAAATGATAGTGATTCTGTTTCATTATATAGAATTCAATTGAGTTTCAATTGTGTGTGTGTATGTGTGTGTGTATGTGTATGTGTATGAGAGAGAGATAGAGAGCAATACTGGAAGAAAGGAAGAGAAAGGGACATGAGGGTGTGTTGCTGTGCCTAAATCTCTCAGAAAGGAAGACAGAGAAACAGTGTGTGTGAGTGTGTGTGTGTGTTTGCAGTGCCTAATGGCACTGTTTCTTCCCCTGTACTTCTGTACTGCTGTACAGTTGAACACCTGGCCAGCGGGTCATGTGATTAGGTGGGCTAATGTGAGAAGAACAATGAAGCAGGCTGACTCGCCCATTTGTTATTATTTGTTGACGCTTACCTCCAGAATTGCTTTAGCCCCATGGGGGTCATTTAGGAGGAAACGAGCTCTTGACCTTAGATGGCTATTGGAGAACTTAGTGTTGAGTGTAAAATAATCAACGCTTTTGCCATTGATTGACAATTTGTGATGAGCATCAGGTCAAATGTTGGAAGTTTCTGAGTAATAGCTTATCCACTTTATGTGTGTGTGTGTGTGTGTGTGTGTGTGTGTGTGTGTGTGAGAGAGAGAGAGAGAGAGAATATTTGAGGATAAGTTCACATTATGTACATGTGGCTTTTAGGATTACAAAAGACATTGTTTTTACAAATTTTCCCAGAAATATTAAAATACTGCCACAAAGGAGTTTCAGCATAATTCATTACAGATGCAGTGGAAGACGTCCAAAGCTCTCCCTCACTGCCATACTTGGTGATGAAGTAACCACTTTCATTTTCAGACTGTGAGCAGCTATTGAGAGTTGAAAACATAACAGAAGTAATTACAAAACTCATCAATAATACTGTTTAAGTACATTGTGGCTGTCCTACAGCTGAGTCTATTGTGAAGTTTTTTTTCTCCTTTCCTTGCGCTGAACAATGATTATGAATAATGACTCGTTTTAACCCCCGAATTTCTTAGGAGCCCGTGGCATGCTTTATTAAAGACATAAAAGGTAAGTGACTAATTAAGCTCTTCCAAAACAGCACTGGTGGCTTGCTGAACTGCGAGAATGAAGTGAACGCATGAAAAATGGCTCCTCCACATTTCCAATTTATCAGTTGTATTTCGCTTAATTTTGTTTGACGTCTGCAGTGGAGACGTCCTCTGGGAGTTTCTGTCCTCTGACCACAGACGCCTAGTAATTTGCCCATCAGTGCCAGCATGATTGCACCAATCACCAGTGTGTGGGCATTTTCAAACAGAGCTCTCACTCTCTCCCCTTTTTCCCTCTCTCTCTCTCTCTCTCCTTTTACATTACTCTGTCTTTCTCTCTTTCCTTTTAAACTTCTCTCGCTCTCTTTCCATCTGTGTGTGAGTGTGTGTGTGAGAGAGAGAGAGAGAGAGAGAGGAAGAGAGAGAGAGAAAGTGTGTGCGTGCGTGTGTCCATCCCTCTCTCTCTCTCTGTTATCAGTAATTTCCCTTTGCTAGCCACTGAAGAAATGAATGGGAGTTGATTGCAAAGCCCACACAACCTCGAGTAGAACCTGATTAACCTTTCCGTGACTCCTTCCGCACGTGACTGAGGCAGCTTCCCCTCCCCTCCATCGGATAGGTGCGGATAGCGAGGCGTTTAACCTCACCTCTGCCGCGGTGATAAATTAAGGATAGAGCAATCCAATGGCCTGGTAATTACCAAACACTTCGGACACGGCAACATTTTTCAGCTCTGTCACGCCGGTTCGGCGGCGGCGGCGGTGGCAGCAGAAGCAGCGACAGTGACAGCAACGGCCGCCACCAAGGCGCTTTTCACCCGGAATCCTCTAGCTCCTTGCTCTTCCTAACTTTGTTTTCTCCGACGCAGATTAGATCTGCCACCCCATTACAGATTCATTTTCCTAATTTTTCATGTCTGCACTGCGCCCCATCTGCACAGGGCTGATAATTGTGGGGACCAGCCCTGGTGATTAACATCAGCAGAATTAATTATCCTCGCCATTAAGGCTCCAGGTTGCACATGGTGATCAAGAGAAATTAACTTTCTCCCAGGCCTCTAAATCATCTCACCTTCAAGTGGAGTGATGGCAGGGAGACAGGCGAGAGAGAAAGAGAGAGAGGGAGATAGAGAGAGAGAGAGAGAGAGCGAGAGCCCTGGCCTCTGATCATCACCTCCTTAACTAAACAAGACGCTCACGCACCCTCAGCCCCTGCTGCCTCCCAGGGAGCGGATCGCTGCCGCGGAGTCACCCGTATCAATTACGCCGCCGTCTGTGGCGAGACAAGGGAGCTGTGCCGGGGGCGGGCTGACTGATGGGCCTGGGCCTCGGGCCGCCCCCGCACATCTCGGATCAGGGCACCAGCAACACGGGGTGTGGAGGGTCAGTCATGTCCTGGGGACGTGGAGTGGAGTAGGAACTTCATGCCACATGGATCTGTCCCCCTCTACGACCAGTCAGACGAGGGACGTGGACATTGGATACTGTGGTCAGGAGGTAGAGTTGGGACGTAGGGTCGTCATCACCAGGGATCACCAGGGACGGTGCCTGCTCTGGCCGCTACCAGGGAAGGTGGCTGCTCACTCAACTGGACTGCCTGCTGGGATGACAAACAAGTCTTCTTCACAACAAGGTCAACACAGCCAAAGACTTCTGACTACGGCTAGAATATTTCTTCAGTCGAAATGATCACCTCAAAACAATGTATTATGCTAATGAAGTTTGTCCGCAGAGTGCCTGTTGGAAATGGGAGTATGACACCCAGGGGCCTGTGTGTGTGTGTGTGTGTGTGTGTGTGTGTGTGTTTGCGTGTGCGGACCCAGGGTAAGAGTGATGTGTTTGTAAGCCATGCTAATGGAGCAGGGCCCATGGCCCCACCACACATTCAACAATGGTAATGTCAGGAGAAGATAAGCAAATTGCGCCTGTATCATATTGACTTGTCAAGGTTAAGCAGAGGGGGGCAACAAAGGGGTGAGAGGAAGAAGGAGAGAGAGAGAGAGAGAGATGGGGGGAGTGGGAGGACGAGACTCCATCCTCTCCCTCTTTGTCTGACTGCTAAATTAGCAAAGCATGCTGGGTAAATGCTTCTCCTGTGACACCTAAAGCACATACGTCACACATGCGCACACACACACACACCCACACACACACACACATATATATAGCTTTTAGTACCTTCAAACATTAGTTACATAAACACAGACATACACACACCACATAGTTACTACCATGTATTGTATACACCAGTCTGCCTCTGCTGTTTCACCTTCTTCTTTTATTGAATTTAATCAGATTTAGTTCTTGGAGATCTAATTATATGCTAGCCTAAGCCCCGTAGGAGTTTTTGGCAACATATTGTGCATGCCACGCTTTGAAAAATGGTCCTGGGCAATTAAATAGACCCGAATATGAGTATTTCATGGAGACATGTCATGGAGAACAATGATGACAGTCACCTGATAGTCCATATGCTAATCAAATTTAGGCACAGTGGGGATTGTGTTTAAAGGCAAGACAATAGCAAATGCAAATCTAATACTGATTTCGGGATCTAGAGACAGATAATTCAGTATTTACTTCAGCCCCATCCACCATTTGTCATTACTGTGTCCACGTAATTGAATAGAAAAAGGAAGTTGTAAATGTATTCACTATTAAATATATGATCAGATATGGCTGCTAAGCAGTCTAATAAGTCATAATAAATTGAAATGAGTTTATATTAGGAGCATTACTTTCTAGCAATTCTTGGGTTTATGACCATAATCCATTTTAAATGGCAAAAACCTGTAATGTAAAACAGATTTATGGCTTTTTCTTCATGGATATGTGTCTATGTAATAACAGTTTGACTAGAGAGTGCCAAACAGCCAAAGAGTCATCAGTACCTTCCGTTTCGATTGAAGAAGTGATGGTGCACTATCATCAGAGCCATCTCTCCAGTAGCACCCATTTGATTTAAAAGGTTAACAGGCCAGTCAGCAATTACACTTTGGGTGTTTGAGGTGAGCTGTAAAACGCTATTACATTACGGCCACTGGCAAAAGCCAGACACCACCTCTCCAACACGAGATGAGCGCTGGCGATTTCCCTCAGCCAGGGCTGCACTGCGCTGGACTGGACTGGACTTTGGCTGAACTGGGGCAGCTGCCTCTAGGGCCTCCACACCAGACTGCTATCGGCTTCCTTCTCCAGCCCCATCTGCTTCAGTATCTGTTGGTGATCTGCTGGAGTGTGGACGCCATTGTTAGCTAGCCACTGCTATCTGGACTGAAGCAGATAGATAGCACAGACTCTGACTGAAGCTGTGTCTTGTCAGGCCGTGAGACTATCCAGAGACAGCTCGGGCTGCAGGCAGGGGATGGACTGCTGGGACAGACATGCATGGCAGGAGAGAGAGCAGGTACAGGAGAGAGTGGAGTGGTGGAGCATCTACAAAGCAATCCCCTTTGACTTCAGCACCCAACAAATCAGCCCATAGAGGCAGGCTGGATGGGTTTTTGGGAGGACTGGAGGGGGGAATGGGTGGGGAGAGGTAGATGAAGAGGGGTGTGTGGAGGCTAGCACACTATTCTTCCACCTCTTTGCTGTCCTGGCAGGAGAGCAGAGAGAGAGAAAGAGGGTGCACCAGGGGCATGGAGGACACCTGGGGTTTGTCTACAGGGTTCTCTGTATGTCTGCTACTCTTGCGGGGTCTGCTCATGTTTTGGTTGGAGTTTTTTTTTGTTGCCCCCCCCCTTTAGGCCAATAGACCTCAACAAATGAGATATAAAGAAACATCACAGAGGCTACAGTCAAAGTCACCCAGCCACGTACACACACATAAACTCACCTGCACTTCGCCGCAGACTTCCACACTACACACGAACAGGCCCTCTCCATCTCCATGGGCCTGAGTCCTCCCACATGTTGGGTGGGAGGTGGTGAGTGTTTGAGGTGGGCGAGCAGCCTGGCAGTGGTGGTGGTGGTGGTGGTGGTGATGGTGGAGGAGAGGTGAGGGAGGGGGGGTTAACCAATTCAACCAAAAAATTAGTCCTTGCAGTTGAAGTCATTAGATAATACTTCCCCTGCTACATGGGAGCCCGTGCCGGTGGTCAGATTTACTGCATCGGCATGGCGCTCGGCTGGCCACGCAGGATGTTGTCTCCGCTCATTAAACAGAGGATGTCATCACTCCGCGCCACCGCGGGACCCGACGTGTCACACGTATCCGCCGCGGGGCCAGAGCTCCTGTCCGGCGGCTCTCCGCACACATCCCCTAAATCTGTCAGCACCCGCCAGCCGCTGGTCCCACGCGCCTCTCCACTGCGTTCTGCTTCGCCACCCCACGCCAGGCGAAGGGGGCACATGTGGGAGCGGTTAAAACAGCCTTTCACCCGAGCCACCCAACCACACACAGACACACAAACACACATACACCATCCCACCCACAGACACACACACACATTTACAGACATACCAACGCCATCCCACCCACAGACATACACACACAGACATAGGTACATAGTCCCACCCAACAGCACACACACACAGACACATACACACACTTAGCCGAGGGTCTGTGTAGGACTGAATGGCCAGCACATGGCCAGAGGTGTGTGCTTCATGCTCATTACCCAGCTGCGGCTGAACACTGAACAGATAAGCAGCCATGGACAAGATAAGAAAGAGAGAGAGGGAGAGAGAGAGAGAAAGAGGGAAACAAAGAAAGAGAGAGAAACAGGACAACCACAGCATAGCAGGAAATGAGAGAGTTCGAGCTGTGCCCGAATGAGGGGAGAGAAATTGGCTTTGAGAAATAAGAATGAGAGGAAGAAAAATAATATCTTTATCAAGAGTCTTTACAGTGGGCTCGTTGGCCTCAGTGCTCCTTCCTGTTTTACTGGTTGGCTGCCCCATCAACCGGAAACTACAGTTTCAGCTTTATCAGCTGCAGGCACAGAAGAAAATGAGATGATCTCACTTTTTCAAAGGAAAAAAAATCTTTTTATTTTTTTTACGGGAGCAAATATATCAGTAACTGTGATGAAATTACAAAGAAACATGGCCCACAATATTTAACCGATGAAATGTAATAGTCCGACCCCGAAGAGCCTGACTGCAGTCTTGTAGTGCAGTTTTGTCCAAGTCTACTTTAGTAGCTGTGTGTGTTGTAAGGGGATGGGGATGCAGAGGGCTGAAACTCCTCCAGCTCCTTGCTGTGTGCTGAGCGTTAGAATTACGACGGATCAATTCAGATGCTAATGAGCAGGGCCCTTAATTTATTAGCTGCTGAGGAATGTTTGTTACATTCATTTTAACTGTAAACAATTATTTCCCATAACAAGATTTATTGCACTCCTGTGCAGCAACCAGCCCACCCCACACAAAGCACCTTTTAATCATATTTGCCAAGGGAGGTGGTGTTGGTTAAGATTAGACTTTTTTTTACTCTTTGTTGTTTTGTTTGTTTTCTGTTGTCTTTGTTTGTTTGTTTGTGTTTTCTGAAAAAAATGGCAGTGGGAATTCATCATGTTGTTTAATGTATTGGACACATGTATTCATCTGTCCCATTTTGAAATCATGGCCACATTATGTTTGAATTTGACAGACACCTTTGTGAACAAAGCTCCCTCTTCAGACATGATTGTGAACTGCTTCACCACTCACAAACAACCAAGACTTGGGGCAGTAATGCAGAGATCACAATTTAGCGAAATATTAAAATGAAGTAGCACAGTACTGTGGTAGATCAAGGATCAAGGAACCAATTGATATTTGGAGCAGCTTCTTAATTAAAAAGAGTTACAAATGAAGTAGACATATCATATAGCACTTTAAAAACTATTTTTGATTTTTTTTTTTTTTTTGGGGGGGGGGGGTCCTGAGGCAGCATTAATGCATTAGTCTATTGACAAAAAATGTCACATTAAACAGGCAGCTAAGGTGAAGGCATCAGATGCTGTTTTAAAGTGGCTTATGAGACACTTAGAAACCTGATAACCACTATGAAGATCTGAAGATGAATGAAGAAATATTAGACTAAAGAGACAATATATTTTTTCTTATAGAATTCTGGTATTATTATTTACAGAACTACTTACCACTTACCTACTACTACTTACATTATGACATTTCACATTTCAATATTTGTCTAACTTCCTAATATTTATATATATCTGTATCTATATTTGACTTATATTTCTGCCATGTGGATGTATTTCCATGATCTGTTTCAGTTACCTCCTGCTCCCCCGTGTCAATGACAACGGCATAATTTCTCAGCGTCGCTGCAGCCATGAACAACAGCCGAGGCCCAGAGTCTTCCATGGCACACTCTAAAGACAAATGCTTGTTATTGTTTGTGAGATAACAGTGGGCTTCAACCTGGTCCTCAGTGCCTGGGTCCCGGGCAGACTGGTTGAAGTGCTGAGTCAGTTGTGCCTCCGTCGATCCATCATGCCCGACGGCAGTGGGGCAGGCGTAGTCACCATTTCCCTGGAGAACCAGCAACACCTGCCCTCCACACTCTTCAGGCTTTCATCAGCGCCTGCATTTCTTTGTCTGCGGTGGAGCGCAGCTCCACAATAGCGCCCCACAAACTGTGAAAGCAGCATTTTTGCACTCGTTTGGTGACTATAAACAAAAATTAGGGTCCACAAAGACCAATTCTTCTTCACCCACCCTGAAGCACACCGGCGAATTGCCAGGACCCCACACAAATATACCCAGACTGGGAGATGAGTGCATTTCAGGCCACATAATGGATGTTTTAGCTATAAACACTCGCCACCATCACAATATTAAGAAAGGCTTAATGGTGAACCATAGCTGCCCCACCCCTAAGCCTTTTTTTTCCCAGAATAATCTCAGCCTCATTAAACAATGAATCACTAAATTACTTTCGATTATAATCATATTTCTATAATTTACCTACAAGAAGTGTGGGGCTGAGGATGCTGTTTCCTCTTCTTCTTCTCCTCCTCCTTCATCTTACATCCTCTTCCTCCTCCGGCCATATAAGCAGTGCGATTATCAGTGGAGGGAAGTGGTGCAGCCCACGCAGGGGTAGTAAATAAAGGTTTATTACAGCACGCATCCCTGCCCTCACACACACATCAATACTCCAATTCAACACACCATTCCTTAAGCCCCATATCTCCCTTACCTTCCGTCTGCCTAAGCTGGGACCTTTAAAATCGACACGCAGTGCGAAAGGGTTTGGGCTCAAAAAAAGTCTCACAGATAAGTTTAATTAGAGGCCAGGCATTTTCTTTAACGTTTTAGGGTGAATGCTTTGGATGTAACCTTTGCTTCTCCGCTCAGCAGAAGAATTATTATGTGTGTCGCAGACAAACTGAGGCGAATGGCCTATGTTGCTTTATTGCTCCCAGAGCTCTTTGAAGAAGGCAGCCTTTATCTCTCTATTTTTAGTAAGGGGCCAGCTGTGGCCTGTAGCTCATTAGAGAGAGAGAGAGAGAGAGAGGGGAAGAAAGAGAGAGAGAGACTCTGCCATGCTTTGGTTAACTGTATCAATACACGGTGAGATGGGTGCCATGTATCAATCTGCATGGATAATTCAATATGGTAAAACAAAATCGACCTGGATCAATGCTGAGCTTAGACATTGCAAAGCAGTTTATTCTCTCTGACAGTGCATCCAGTAGATCCTTATTTTTATGAAGGAGTGACAGTTGCCCTGGCTCTGTTATTTTCCTAAATCACGCACATCTTTTGTCCAGTGTAAATGATGATGTAAGCTATGAAGATTCTAAGAGAGAGTGGATTTCGCTTCACAGCGGAGTCTAACGTTTAATTTCACCGTTGATTAAGTTATTTTGATCAATTTAAGACTCAGCAGTAAGCCTGCAACTGTGCAGTCTGTTTAAAATGGAGACTACTTGAGATTAAACAACTTTTTGGCAGGCCACTGTATAATCCCTTTCTCAGATGTGGAAAAGTTTGGAGGACATTATTGAATAAACAGTGTCATAGTGAAATTGGACAAGGAGTGTGGAAGCACTTTCTTAGCAGAGCAGGAGTCATGGTCATCAGCCAGGGGGTGAGCTATCCCCCTTGCATACCATTAGGGAAGGCAATAAACATGCATCATTCTTGGGAGCACAATGGCTCTGGTAAAATAATTAATATGACTATGCTGCTTTGGTGTTTGGCCTTGCTGTAGGTATCATGCAGAGCTGTTTATGGGGCCCATGAAGAAAGGATATGCAGTAATTTGAGTTTCCATAAACTCTCAAAGCCTGCTGATTTAACAGTGCTTATGCCTTTTTAAAAGCAGTTTTCCTGAATGTGTTTGTATGCTTTTAGCAATAATCATAACATTTAAGTGTTATTTTGGCCACATTGCCTGATGGTCTACAACATTATGAACAGCAGACTTTTTAGCAAAAAGAACTGTTATTTTTTTTAGAGTGGGAACATAAATCTGATCTCATTAATATTTAAAGAAATGATTAGTGTTGAAAAAGTCAGAGTATTTCTCAAACGCAGTTTAGCCTATAGGAACAGAAAAAAATCAATCAAGGTGTGAGCACAGCTAGCCACAGACATTAGTGTTTTGGATTCGGTCTGTGTAACACCTCCGTTCTATTTTTAAATTTTTGGGGTGTGATTTACAGTCGTTTCCTCTATTCAACAGAGCAGGAAACAGATGGAGGGAATTGTCCTTTTTCAAAATTCCTAGGAGAAAAGGTCTGACCGACACTGATGAGCGCCCTTGTCTTTGTACTTGCATGCAAACGGGTGGTAGACGGTGACTAAATTGACTTTGGTTCCCCTGCTCTGATTCTCCATTTCCTCACTGTTTCCACTTGCGTATGTCCGTCTGGGGGGAAACCATGCTGGCCAGTGCTTTATGGTGGGCTTCCCTTAGTGGCGGAACCTCCGCAGTGCAGTGCTTTCCCAGGGCAAGGTCAACGTTCACCTTCTGCGGCTGGTCTGCGCCGCTCCAGGTGAAGTCGTGCTGGGCTGGACCAGTTTATTTTGGCTTGCGTTATGTCCGAATTTCATCCAATAGAACCCGTGATGACAACTAAATAGGCCTGTTTGTTGAGGATATAGAGAGGCTACATAGCAATCAACTTTATGCAACAGTAGGCCTAGCCTGACGATTTGCAATGATTTAGACCTACTGCTGGTTGGCCTCAACTAGGTCCATTCTTCATACAAGAATTCTTTCTTTTTCAATGTACAAATGTTTATTTTAAAAATGTTTATTTTATTTTAAAATTGATTTTAAGGCTATTTGCTAAATGCGTGCCAAGGCCTAACGTCAATGATTGATAAATAGATAAATAGGGAGATAGCTTTAAAATGTAGCCCATGCTACATTTCATAGATAAACAAGCGATGATGTAGATGATTGATAGACAGACACAAAGATAAAAGATAAAATGCTTTAAACTTTGTACAAGCATTTGTCTCAGAGCATCGGAAGATTGAAGTCCACTCAACTTCATCTACAATCTATGAAGGAGTAATGGTATGGTTTGATGTTCCACGGATTATAGCGTCATCTAGGGGATATTTTGAAAACTAAACGGGACGTGTTTTCAGTAGGCAGCAATGAATTCATTTTAAGTCGGCCTGGTACAATGAATTTTGTAGCCAAGGCGCACATTTAACTCTGTTTGAAAAAAGTAAGTAGTCTACCTAATTGAATTCACCAATTCAAGCATTTATAAAGTAAAAGGATGAACAGTACATTCGTGAAACTTAAAATTTAGTCCTGTAGTATGGATTAACACTAGCCTGTGCTACTTTTCTACAATAACCCTCTATTCAAAGCAGTTGAAATACAATTTGGTCTATGGTCTAAATTGGAAAATGTGCTTAATATAAAAGGGAAACTAATTGTCTGTAAATCCGTAAGTCTGTAAATCCTTGAAATGTTATTTGCCTAACAGGTTAAACTAAACGTAGCCTGTTTGTTTTAAATATTAAATTAAACTAATGGTAGCCTAACTATTTCCCTTGCTTATATTTTGTTTAGCATATTACCAAAATGTCACTGCGCCATCTACTGGTGAATTTATACGAGCCTGCAAGAAAGAGTTCAAGTGCAGCCTTAACCATATCGCTTTTCTTTAAGTCTGTTATCAAAGAACAGGTACAGATTATCCAAAAATATGTTCCTTTGTGTAAGACAAAGTTTTCAATGTAGTGTGCTTCAAGCGCAGCCTTTAACATATAATCAGTTTTCCTCAAGTCTATTGACATCCAAACGATTACTTTCAGTATGGACTTTTGTAAATAATCTGAAATATAAAACAGATTAATAACAGACCAAAATTGCTAATAGCCTAACTAGAATTGAAAGATTTGTCCCAGGGGATTCAACAGGAATAAAGGAACTGGCAGGTAATGAACATACATGCCCTGACTAACGAGGCAATTTGCAGCCCGAAGGCCCTCTTTCACAAAGATTTATACACACCTTTTGCTGACATGGGCTACTGTCATATATAAATGGTAAAACATAATTTGGAATCTTAAAAGGATATAAAACGTGGATTAATTATTGTCTTAAGTGCTGTCTGCAAAACTACATCGTCGTAGCGCCTACTATTTCCAGATCAGATTGCCTCATACATTTATCTGCCAAATACGTGTTCATCTTGAGCTGAATTTCTTGGACCAAGCAAGTGGTCAGTAAATCAAAGCAATTTATCGGTCACTTCAGCATTATAAAGACTCACTCACAGCTGTACAGTACAGCTGAAATCAGAGTGAAAATTCTAATTAAACATGACTTAGCCAAGCAATGTCAGACTTTGTTCTAGAACCTCTGTGTACAACACCTCACAGAAAAAAAGCATAAAACAAACAAGCAGTGTGTGAATTTGATGAGTGTGACAAACAGTGATTTGGCCTGTGAGGGCCTGAACTGCACAGTAGAAGTGGAGGAGTGCGGCATAATGTATCTGGCTGCCAGCACAGCTGTTCTGAAAAGTGTAAGGAGGTGTGATGAACAGCCAAACAAACAGCACCATCCATGAGTTGCTGAGAAGACACATGGAGGCAGCATCATCACACCCATCCATCAACATCTATCTGTGAGAGTAAGATACTGCCTGTCCTCCTGAGTGTGTGATTCAGTTTAAACTTAGTTTCAATGCACACGTTATAGAAAAAAAAATGCACCAAAAAATGATGAACCATGTGGATGGCCTGCAAGATGCAGCCAAACACGATCTCAGTTAGGGAGCCCAAGCCTTGGCATGCCAAGAATTTACTCAGTGAAGGCCAAATGAACAAACGAACTTGCCGCTTTTCTGAATGGATATCACAGGCATGATTCTTCTTTTTTGAGATGCATTATCCAGATTTTTTTCTGTTTAAGTCTGTATAGTTAACATTTGAGCACAGAGAAAGAGAGAGATTTGTTTTGTGACTTCCCAAAAATATCCATGCATCTAAACAAACAAGATATTTATATATACCTTTGCTGACTGTTGTGGCCAGGTTCTTGTGTTTTATCTCCATATTTCACAATCAGAGTTTTAAAGCATTAGTTACGAAAAAAAAGTCAAATAAGGCCAGGTAACTTTGAACAGGATGACGACAGTATACATTAAAAACCTAATTTGTCTATGATTTAGAATCATGACTTAAATGACTCTCCCAGTGTTGTGGTCTTAGCCTTTACTCAATAACTTCTTCGTGTCGCAAACAGAGCATTCCAGAGCCTTGAACTTAGCATTGTTCCTTTAATTAAGGTCATGCAGTGAAGCAGAAAATTATGTTACCAGGTCTCAATCTCATTATCAGTTTAATTAGGAAATAAATGTAGTGGAACAAACATAGGTGGTGATTTCATGCCACGTAATCGAAAGTGAAATAGAGAATACAATTCAGTAGCTATATCATGATGACATTATTAATATCTGACTGCTTGTAAGTTTGTTTGTTTGTGTACAGAAGGAAACAGGAGGAAATAAGAAAAGAGAAATGAGAGTTTATGCAGGCCAAAAACAATCAATGTACAATACTCAAAAATAATTTTTACACTGTTTGGCAAACATGAAATAGAATCCACCGATGAAAATAGTTTAGCAACTTGTAACTATTCTGACAATAGCTAAGACAAACATTCATTTGTATTTGAACAGGCGCATTAAGATCTTTCTTTCATTTTAAATCTTGGCAATTCATGTGACAACAACCTTTCCTTTCAACAAGCAAGATGGCCAATAAATGAAAGTCATCATTGGAAATGAAATAGTGTTATTTTTATTAAGGCTGTATTTTTTCTCACACACACTGTAATGATAATGACAGACATTATTCCAACCCATAAAGCAGTCATAAATTGAATGAAATCCATGCATCTCCCATTTTCAGTAAGACACTTCATACCAACAGCATCCTCTAATGGTGCTGTAATAGTCTACACAAGTGGCTGTTGCAACTGTTCAGTAATTTGGACAGCCCAAAGTACTTTGTGCAGCCAATATGTTTACAACAGGTAATACAAAAATATAAACAAAAGTAATATTTTAAAACTAGTTTTAACTAGTAAATATTAAATCAATCCCTCACAACGCCCAAGACAATTGGATGAAAAAAATTAAAACAACTTAATCCAATGCCTGTCAAATAACCTGCAGATGGCAGAGTTTTACCATTCAATTCAAGTTATTCCTATTTGCCCATAACCAAATGCAAGGTAATTTAGGTTAGATTTAGGTCTAGGTTAGAAGACTACAAATAATTATCTTATTAAAAAAGTAGTTTCGCAAATGATGACGTGATGAGCGTAGGCTACTATTTTCACAATCTTGGTCATTTTTTTTACCTACTGGTCATCTTAAGAGAACTTAGACTAGGCCTATTATAATCCAAAAATTTAGGCCACTTAAATTTAGTTGTTGTTCATAGCCGTTGTTTTTGATTAGGCTATTACTGAGATAGCCTTGCTTAAACTAAGTCGTGTGTTGTTGACATTTGGCATCTACTAAACATAAAGCCCCAGTGAGTAGCTTCTGGCTGCAGTCTGTGCCATTAATGGGCCTTTACTTTTAATATTTCACTTCTTGATGTTTTACTTCGAATCGTTAGGCTATAGGCTAGGCCTTAGGTAGGTTATGAACCAGCCCAAAAGTAGGGTAAAGCATACGTTTACAATTCACTGTAAGCCAGTGAATGCTGGCTAGTTAGATAGGCTTACATTATATTCACTTTATTTTGGTCCTCATGGCCGTGTTTGGTCCACTATTAAACATTATCTGGTTTAATCTGCTTTACATTGCCAAACATAATCTCGTTCTGCTCTTTTGGACCGTGCTACAATCGTTTCTCTGCTCCTAAGCATTTTTATCCATTTCAGTTCATTAGGTTTGCTCTGTTTTTATTAAAGCACATAATTAAATAACATTCGTATAGCTCTGCTAAGTCAATATAACTTATAAAACTCATATAATGCAAATTTAGAGATAATTTGACCGATTTTGTGTCCAGAACACACGTCCATTGCAGTCGTTCAGGGTTTGACTAATCATGCCTGAGAAGCGGAATATCGTTCTTTCCCTTTCCACCTTCCGTCGTCGATTCCTGCCTGCCTTGTTCCTTGACATAGCGGCGAAAAGGGATACCGGTGTGGCGATATGGAGGTAAAAATCATTTATTGGTGCAGTATTTGGGAACAACTGTGCTGACCAGAAAAAAATACAGTGACGAGAGTCATGACTGGCTGGACTCATTAGACATATTGCTCTGTTTTCGTTGTAATGCTTAGGTAGATTTAAGAATATATTCGCGAACAGCTTTTTTACTCCAGGCATGTTGTGTGGTGCTACGTTAGCTTCCAAGCTAACGTTATAGTTAACGGTAACGTCACAGTCGTTGGTAGCGTTAGGAGATTGTTAGTCTAACTTACCTTCATGGGGCTGGTTGCCGATTGAAGTTGTAATGTGATTTGCACTACACGCCACCTTGGTTATACTTAGTTGCAAATCAGAGTATTTTATGTAAAGCTAGTTCATAATGACTAGCGTCCTATGTCAACCTAGCAAACAACGGCTATAGGCGCGCGCTGAATGTGATTAACACAGGTGCGTTGCGTTGAGTGTCGCGTCTCGGTCCTTTTAGTTTAAAGTCAGCCGTAGGAAGCAAGTTGAGTTAACTTATTCAGTTGAACCCAACGCCCCTATGTTTGAGTTAAGTCAGACTTGCTAGCCACGTCTAAGTGTTATTCCCAACTATAACAATATGGAGTCCAAAGAAAGACCTAAAATGGCGCAGCGGGAATAGCTCAACAGAATGTTCTCGATACGGCATGTCAGGGTCCATAAGAATACGATATGTTTTTGTAACAAGTAGACATGTTATCATCCTTAGATTTTATCCTGTGCTACGTTGGTACATACGTAGTTGCGACTATAGTCTTCTTCGCCAGTAGTGGTGAAGTAGCTAAGTTCAGGGAAAGTGACAAACGACCTTACCCCGACAGGCATGAGCCATTCAGACCAGCCCATTTATGCGCAACACTACATTGGCGGACTACTAGGAATTATCAGGGACATTTGCCTTCCAGTGACAAGTCATAATTTATATCCTAAAGCAATATCGACCATTGTAATTTGGAAATAGATTTGCAATTCTCAGGAAGTACACAGTGCATGCAAAGCAAAAGTTAAAAAGTGCACTTACAAATTGACAAGAAAAGAGGAGAGTTGTTTAGACAGTTATTAGACAAGTAGCAGGGAATATGTTAGAAGGACGTTACTGTGATGTGCATTTGAAAAGGTAGTTTTAAAGGTTGATAGTCAAATAGACACTGAGGTAACACTTGGAAAGCTGCGGTCATGCAGTTTCACATGATATGTGTATGCTATATGTGTGACAGACTTCTAACAGAGAAGAATGGGTGTGAATTCTCTTGCACTTCTCATGCACTTTGTGTATGTCGGGTCTATAGGGTTAAGCGTGGGCAGATAGTTGCGGGCCCTGTGTGGAAAACCTGGATCTTGGGGCTTTGCTTAGGGTTAGGGTGGCAGGCAGCCCTAGGTCTTGTTGAGCTAGCCTGATGTTTGGGGTTGGGCTCAAGGGTACGGTAAGGTCTGGCAGGCAGTCCTGGGACCTGTGTGGTGAGCCTGTGGCTTGGGGCTGGGCTCAGAGTTAGGGTAAGGGCTGAGAGGAAACCTTGGGCCTTGTGTGGCAAGCCTAGGGATTGGTGCTGGGCTTAAGGTCATGGTAAGAGCTGGCACACAGGCCTGGGCAGGCTAGGGTAGGCTTGAAACAAAAATGTCCCTGAACTTGGCTTTGCAAGTCTCTTTGTTTCATCAACCACACAAATATAAAGTGATCTAATTAATAGGACATGTTTAGTTAGATAAAAGGCTGCTGAGCTAAAGTGTAGAATTATTTTAATAGAAAGTTTGTTTTTGTAGGTAATAGTTTACAGGTAATAGTAGGTAGTTAGGCAGATGGCCATAGGAAATCAAATTTTCTTGGTAAGTTCATTCACAACCCAAAGACTTTAACATAAGTAAAATTAATAGATAAAAGTGGAAAAAGCGAAGAGAGAATTTAAAAGAAATAGAGGCAGAAAAATATTGAATAGAAAGAGAGTTAAAGAGCAAGAAGCAAAAAGGCTTGATTTAGCAAGTACATTCATTAAAAAAGATCAGCTAAAGTAGATCATTAGTTTAATAGAAATCAGTTGGTTAGTTTAATACAGCTGATAATAGAATTTTCGTGGAGTTTAGGGAACAATAGGGAATCTAATTCTTGTGGAATTCCAAGGTTTGTCGTTTCACACACCACATGATGCAAATTTCTTTTTTTTTTCATGTTCAGTAGGAGATTTTTGCTTGTTTATCACAGATATTTGAAAAAATACAAACAGTAGAAAGGTGATCTACGCAATGAAGTTTGAATGAAGTTTCGAGGTGAAATGGTTATTTATTTATAGCACGCACAAAAAACAAGGAGAATAAAAAGAATAATAATAAGAGGAAGAAGCCACCGGATAACAGTACAGTGCATTGCTATGCATGTACTGTAATAATGTAGAGTGTTTGTGCATTATGCTTGTGTTTTTTGTATCATTGTAATGATTCAAACAGGGTCATGACAACAAGGAGCCTGAGCAACTCAGGAAGCTCTTCATTGGAGGCCTGAGTTTTGAAACGACAGAAGACAGCCTGAGGGCTCATTTTGAACAATGGGGGATGCTAACAGATTGTGTGGTATGTGCACATATCACATAGTAGTGTTAGTGCATGATTAAAAGTAATTACCAGCAACTGTACATGATATAATTCATTGTTGATAAGATGATTTCTGAACAACATACTATGAAGTCATACTGTATGAGAGGTTGCCATATTGTTTTGTGCACAATTTCAATGTTAAATGCTGATGCTGAGAGCTCTGATGGATTGATTTTGTGGTCTCAATTCCATATCATGTTGTTGAACACAACTGAAATTGACCAAAATCTTTTGCAATGATGTTGTGAGTATAGTCTGATAATTCTCAACAAACTCTCAACACATCTTACAACAGCTGGTGTGCTCTGTAACTCTTTGCCCTTCTCAGGTTATGCGAGACCCAGCCAACAAGCGCTCCAGAGGGTTTGGGTTTGTGACATACTCTTGTGTGTCAGAGGTGGATGCTGCAATGGGGGCTCGGCCTCACAAGGTGGATGGGCGCGTTGTGGAGCCCAAAAGGGCTGTGTCGAGAGAGGTATTGTCCTCTGTGGTTCTGTTACCTTCATGTCTTTCAGAGGTTAGATGTTTTGGCTTTGGCAATAAACCATATTCTTGTTATAGGACTCTTCAAAGCCAGGAGCTCATCTCACTGTAAAGAAGATCTTTGTCGGTGGCATCAAGGAGGACACAGAAGAGTATCACATAAGGGAATACTTTGAGCGCTATGGGAAGATTGAGAGCATAGATGTTATGGAAGATCGTCCAACTGGCAAGAAGAGAGGATTTTGTTTTGTGACTTTTGATGACCATGACACTGTAGATAAAATTGTTGGTATGTTTCATTTGATTCATTTGATCAAAGACAAAATTGTTTCTTTACCACATGATGTAAAACCTTGTTGTTTCTTTACCCCCATTTTCAGCTCAAAAATATCACACAATAAACAGCCACAACTGTGAGGTCAGGAAAGCGCTGCCCAAACAGGAAATGCAAGCAGCCAATAACCAAAGGAGTAAGTAAAATATTGCATGAGCTACATTATATTTAAGAATGGAAGTAGTTATGGTATAGTGTCTAAAGTAAGTGTATGGACAAATTGTGTTGTCAGACAGAGGTGGTGGTGGTGGAAACTTCATGGGACGTGGGGGTAACTTTGGAGGTGGTAACTTTGGTCGTGGTAAGTGTTTCTTTCATTGAATTCAAATTGAGAGCTCTGATGGATTTGGTGGAGTGTTCACAGTCAAATGTCAAACCTTCTCAATTTGCAGGAGGATACGGTGGTGGCCGTGGAGGCTATGGAGGTGATGGGTACAATGGGTTTGGAGGAGATGGTATGTTAACCAAAGGTAACATATTTGAAGGTATTTGCTTGGTTTTCCCTTTTGTGTAATGTAAATGTCAGGGGTTCTGTCCTTCAGGTCCAAACTATGGTGGTGGCCCAGGTTATGGAGGAGGTCGGGGGGGCTATGGTGGCGGCCCAGGCTATGGCAACCATGGAGGAGGATTCGGAGGATATGACAACTACAATGATGGGGGAAACTTTGGAGGTAGAGTGTGTAGATAATAGTTTCTTTAACCTGTTAGTGTTAATGACAGCATTAATCTGTCCACTTCATCTACACTATTCCCTGTTCGATGAGTGTTTTGTGAGCTTTTTGTTAGCTTTTTTGCACTGAGGGGGAAGGCTAAAGTAACAGGAAGATTTGGAGGATTATTAGAAGGATCCATTGCAGTACTTCAGATTATCTTGTCTAATGTCAATGCAGGCAGAAAATGCTATTGGAATGCTATTGGAATGGCTAGGAGGAAGGTGGAAAAATCTATGTGTGAGTGAGCAGGTTACAGTTTTTTTCTGTGTCAGATGTATGGGAATTGCAAAGTAAGCCCAGAGCAAATTTTCTGAACTTACTGCTCGTCATATTAGCTGTGTAGGTAAATGTCAGGCGGGACTTTGAACTTTTCAAATCCTATCTGTCGGAACTCCATTTCAAGGGTTAGGGGGTAAGGGGAATGGGAATGGGTGAACCCTAGTAAACATTTCTTCTTGCTGGCCTCATTGTTTTGTAGGGAACTTTGGTGGTGGAGGAGGTGGAAATTACAATGACTTTGGGAACTATGGTGGCCAACAATCCAACTATGGACCCATGAAGGGAAATAGTTTTGGTGGAAGAAATTCAGGTGGACCTTATGGTGGTAAAGAACCTTGTACTAACAGTGCAGCATTTTGTGAGTTAAATGTGTTTGATTCCCATGCAGTAATATTATTAATAATAATGTCTTTGATTCTTTTCCAGGTGGCTATGGCTCAGGTGGTGGCGGTGGTGGCTATGGTTCTCGGCGATATTAACTCTTCACTAATCAGTGGTAAGTTCAGTTCATCTGCAACCAGTTGTGCAGACTGAAGATGTCGGATTGTAGAATAACAATATATTCTATCCTGTATCCATTCAACAGGCTTCAGTTCTTAGCAGGGGGAGGAGATGAGCAAAGGAGTTGTCAGGAAAGCTGCAGGTTACATTGAGTGACAGTCGTCTGAGAGCAGTAGAAGGACACTGGAGGAGCCAGGATCCCTAGTCAGAAAAGAGAACAAAAAAAAGTTACTGCAGCTTTAATTGGAGACTCCTTTTTGACAAGACCCTTACACCCTAGCTACAGTGCAAGAGTGTAGCTAGGGACAACAGAAACAGCGTCAACATTCCTTTCATCATCTCTGATGCTAGATTTCCCCAACCCCACGGAATGAATTTCCCCCCCCCCTTTGTGCATCTGATAAAATCCCGTGTGATTTGTGCTAGTGGTTTACGGAATTAAAACAAGGAGAAAAAAAATACAAAACTGTAAATGTGCCGTCGGCTTCTGAAATAGTGTTGAAATTGTTTCCTGTAGACAAAAACGATTCTTTGGCCTATCCTGTGTTATTTAAACATAACTGATGAAGAAGAGGCTAGGAAGTGTCAGTTTTACGTTTATTTTATATTATTTTTAAGACTTTGTGTTGAGTTTTAACCACTGGTGATATTGCTTGTCAGTGTCAAGTGTATTTTTGTATTATAATTGTGTGTTGTCTATCTCTGGTTGTAAGAGTTAGTGTATGCAGTATAGACATCCACAAACTGGAGGGCATGTGTTTTTACACAACTTGTACAAACAGAATTCTAGATTGTTACCATATTTTGGAAAGTGGAACATCAGATGAATAAAGTTGTGTAGTAAATTCTATTATGTAGTGTAGTGCATCATTGGGTGTGAGGCAGACGGACACGATTATTTCATTTTCTGAAATGCAAGTGTAGATGTCAATGATCTTGTAACCTTTATGTGAAAGTGTAAGAACATTTTGAAACTTATGCCACAGGGCCTTCTTTTAGTCCAATTGTAGGCCGAAGACCTCTAAAAATTTGAACTTCCAGTCAGCAAGAAGAGATTTTTTTTTAATGTTTTCTCTTTTTTTTTTAAACCCCAAGAAGCATTGTAACGACTCTTTAAAAACGTGTGTTGAGGGTTGCTGTTGTCCAGCCCAGAGCAGTGACCCTGTCAGCAAGTTCTTACTGAAACAGAGGAGTCAGAAACATGCCCAGCATCTGCCACTACACCTTCTGAAGACGCTGTGCAGTGTCTCTTGCTTCAATAGCCAGCATCTTCTTTCGAGAGCTAGTGGTACCCTCAGGAGACAGCCACTGGAGGAGAAGCTAGTAAGTTCCTGGATTTTTTTGAGAATCAAGTAGTGTGTCAGTTTGCCCGGCGCGAGTGTTGTAGGCCTAGACTCGAGACCCAGTGATGGAAGGGGAGTGAGTGAGAGGTGGTTTCACACTGACAGTGCAGATTGAAAGAAGATGGAGCAGTGTCTTAGAACAAGGTAAGAGTAACCACTTTGTTTGATTTTCAGATTTGGGAAAAGAAGCATTTTGAAGCCTTTACATCTGAAGGTGCTGACTGGGTAAGGATGAGTGTTTTTCAGTGTGTACATGTGGTTATGAATTATCCTGTTATACACTCCTTTCAGACATCTCAAGTGAGGAAGAAAGAGATGGTAATGTATCTCTACACATACATATATACATGTTTGGCAAAATGAGGCTGGGGCAGATGCATTTTATTCACTTCCAAATCAGGCCAGAATGGTTCATTAATATCTGTTAAAGAGCATGACGTCAGAAAATCTAAATGCATCTAAACATTTTGTCTGAGAATAGTAGGACTGTAAAGGGCAGGTCATGCTGGGCTCTGATGTGGAGGTATGCTTTTCATTGGCTTATAATATAGGGCATATACTACTACTTCTGCTGCTGCTTGCCTTATATGGCTTTGCAAGAACAGAGCAGGCAGACATAAATGAGTGCATTGTCTAGTGACTTAAATGGGTGGTGGGTCAAATTCTGAATGTTCTTCTCTAAGACCTTTTAAGAGCATTATCCTATAGAGTTCAGTTCCAAATATTTTGTCCTCTCTACACTGCCTATTTATAAATAAAGCATTGTACCAACAATGGAGTGGTTTCTTGGTTAGTGTGCCTACATATGCTTGCTCAATACCCTATGTGTTGGCTGTTGGCTTGTTATGCTCTATACTGTAGTATCCTGATACGGGCCTCCCGGGAGTAAAGGTTCTCAGGTTAGTGGATAACAGGTTCCATTGGGTTCACAAAGCCGTGCTAGGCTCAGTCTGAGTACCACTGAGGAGTCATCCCACACACTGAGTGTTGAGATTTGTTAAGACGTAAACTAGTCAATTAATTTCATTAATTAATATTATTTACAGTTAAATAATATTCCTACTGTATATGTCTGATTATGTCTTCTTTTTGTAATGCATTAAGGTACAAGTGAAGTGAAAACAAGCCTTTTTGCCTTTGTGAAAGAGTGTGCAATTTAACATCAAATATGATTCCTTTCAGTTATGCAAGGACTTGGAGGTTAGTGGCTTAAGTTGTCCGCCTTCTTGATTGTAGGATCAGTGATTAATAGCACAGGCAGGTAAAGGAGAAGGAGAAGGGGGGGGGAGGGACTCTTGACCTGCCTTAACCGCCTTGCCTTCATTTATGCTGTATAGAGGGCATGCATTGTTACGGGTACATGGGCTTTGTGTTCAAAGGTAATGTTTGCGGGTGAGAGTACAAACACTACAATATACAGCTCTTGGCTTTTTAAAGTGTTTTGTCAGTGGAGCCTAGTGAAGTCGTCACACATGTTTGGGGCACAGTCAAACAATGAGCTGCTGTTGTGTAATGACATGTCTAGCTTTGTTTCAAAAATACCTCATAGATTTAGAGCGGCCTTTAAGCCATCACACTAAAAACTCGGCTTATACAGAAGCATTAGTGTAGCTTTATCCCCCAAAAAGCATGTTTTAAGTCAGTCCATGAGTGCAATAAAACTAAAGCATCACTGACCAAGTACCTATCTAAACTTATAGGTCACACAGGACTCTCCATGTCAAATCCTGGTATACGGCACTAATGACATTCTTATGTAAGCGGTCTAACTGTGTGTGTGTGTTTAACTGGGTACTTCAGACAAGCTGTCCAAAAGACCTTTATTGATATCAACTTCTTGTTAGAAAAACACAGACAAAAATGTAGCCTGATTAACTGAACAGTTTATTTTTTATAAAGCACAGAGATAAAATTGCCATATAACTGTAAATTAAGATATAAAACAGACTTACGTGCCAGTGATTGCAACAAAATTATTAGCACACTATAATGTGGTATATACACAAGTCAGAGTCATATTCCCAATAGCAAACAAATACAAATGTATTTACAAACCATATAGATAAAAGAATCTTAAGGGGAGAAATATAAAGAAGTAAAAAACAATAGATATTAAAAATATTAAAAGTAGAATAAGCAAAAACTATATAATAGTTCTGCTATTTTTTTCTGTTTGGTATTTTTGTATGCATAAGCAAAATTTCAACTATAAAGTTATCTTTGCATAGTACATAGCTAGAGTAATGCAGTACCGCAAGAAAGTTAAAAGAAATGTTTTTTTGGGGGGGAGGGGTATATAAGTGCTAGGCATCATTCTTGAGTGTCTTTTTGACCCTGGGCACCAGGAAGACGGTACCATCTGAGGTCTGTTGCAGCGAGTAGTCGGTGGGGGAGTAGGGCCTGCCCTGCTCGTCCCTCAGCATGCTGAACACCTCCAGGTAGAGGCTGTTGAGCTGCTGCTTCATCTGCCGCAGGCTGCTGCTTTGCTCCGTCTTCTCCCGCAGGAGCCGGTCCCGCTCCTCCTTTAGCGAGTCCAGGTCGCACTCCAGCCCCACGATGTTCTCCATTTTGCGCTTGCGGCAGTTCTGCGCCGCCACCTTGTTCTTGCCGCGGCGGCGGATGTCGCGGACCAGGGCCAGCTGGGCCTCGTTGAGCTGGTGCTTGGACATCATCTCGTTAAAGTCGTCCACGGGCAGGTTGATGATCATGTCCACGGTGAAAGGGATCTGGAGGGTCTTGGCACGCTGCTCATCACGTGACAGCCGTGCCTCCGAGCGCTTCTTGGCTTTGGCTTTGTCTTTGGTGAAGGGCGGCTTGCTGTGGACGCTCGCCTCAGCCGGCTCGGTCGTGGGATGTTTGGTGTTCCTGTCCTGACGCTGCCTTGGCGGGGTAGTGTTGCTGTTAGAGCCCGTGGGCTTGGTAGTACTGAAGGACATGGAGAACGATTCCGAATAGTCTGACTCGCTTCCAGGACTACTGTCGATTTCATCCATGTCTGAGTCGCTGAAACCCAGAGAGCCATCTCCAAACATGGACTTCTCTGGAGAGCTCATGTTGGGACTTGCATCAAGGGATAAACCAGAGTCAGAATCTAGGAATTCCATGGCCACCTCGCTCTTATTGATGTGGAAAGGATCTCCAGCTGAGAGTTCCTGCATGTCCAGTGGTTTTAGAGGTGAACTGTTTGGTGTGTCTGTGACCTGGCAAACTCCATTCATTGTGCTACAGGGTTGGGGGGTCACTTCACCTTTGGCTGTGCTGAGCAGCTCAGGGTAAAACATGTCATATAACTCGTCTTGTTTACCACTGACCACTGTGTCAGCCACTTTGAGTGACATCTGACTCAGGAGGTTGGCTGGGCCAACGGCAGGAAAAGTGACTTCAAAGTTGCCGATAAACTCATTTGAGCAGACCTTGGGCTGGGACACCACTGTGTCTGTGAGGCCTGGCATGAAGAGGCCAAAACTGGGATCTTCTGCCTCTGGAACTGGGTTTGTGCTCATGTAATTACTAGCCTCTGGCATTTCCTGCATCTGTATGTTCAGGCACTGCTGCAAAGAGAAAAAAAATAAAAACAGAGGTAAATATCTGTCATCCATCTAGTCAACTAAAAAAAGCAATATTATATACATATTAGCAATATCATCAGTTTGAATTAAGTAGTAATCTGCAGACTTTTGGGCCGGAAATGCTAGTATTCTTTTAACCCTGGTGGGCTCATAGACATATAAGCAAGGCAATTTTATTTGTATAGTGCATTTCTTACAACAGGGCATTTCAATGTGCTTTACAGATATAGGAAATGGTGTAATTGGGAAAAAAACATGCATTTAAAATATAAAATCTAGTAACTACATAAATATGTGGGTGGTCTACGGTCAACTTCATTGCTCTACCTCGAGTTCAGGGATGGAGAGGAGCTCCATCCATGCCTGGTCCAGGTCAGGCCATGTTTTCTGTGGGCCCTGCAGCAGTGGAGTCTGAGCAAGGGGTGGCGGTTGCTCAGGGGCCATGAGGAGTTGGTTGTTCTGTTCTGTGGGTGGTGCAGAGGTACCCAAACCAGTGGAGGCAGTCTAGGGGGGAAAAGGCACAGGGAATACAGTGTGTTTAGAGGTGCATAAGGATATGCAATTTAGCCTGGGAAATTTTGACAAAATTGAAGAAGTAGTTCAATTTGAATCCATTTTTATTTTTGACTTTAACACAAAGTGAAGTCTTACATCAACGATTTCATCTTACCTCACTTGCCTCGACCAGTGGGAATGTCTGTGCGAGCAGTTCCATGCACTCATCAAAGGACATGGCCTCTCCGTCAACAGGGAAGCCAATATTCTACAAACAAGCATAACAAAAAGGCCATATCAAACACAGCACTGACTGCTCACTTTTCCATGGTTAATCAGCCAACCCTCAGCTCAGATTATCAACGAGATCAAATGACATTCACTGTTTACCTAACAGCTCTAAAGGAAAATGTATTTGCTCACATCTCAGTGAGCTGCTGAGTTACAACAAAAAAACATCAGGCCATTACACCACCTCCTAGTAGCTCCAAGGTAATGGTTACCTAGCTATCCAGCAAGGAGTGGGAGGAGCTTGGAGGCTCTGTATGTTTGTGTGTGAGTGTATGTGTGAACTGGACTGACCTCTGAGGGAGCGTCTGTGGCAGGCTGTGGCTGTCCACTGGGCATGGTGCGGGGCACAAACTCGCCTGTCTCCTCATCCAACTGCAGCTGGGCAAGCAGGGCCTTCTCCTGTTCCACCAGCAGCTGCTGCCGCTTCTCCTCCTCCAGAGCCCGTTGCTTCTGCAGCTCGTGCTCCTTCTGCCGGTAGTTGACGTCAAAGACCTCGCGGCCAGCCCCCAGGTCTATGTCCTGCTTCCACAGGATGTCGATCATATCCATCTCCTGGTGGAGGGGAGAGAGAGAGAGAGAGAGAGAGAGGAGTTCAGTGTGTGTGGTGCAGTGTGTGTGTATGTGCATGTGTGTATGGCTCTCAGGCAGGAGGCTTTGTGGCTCAAGGCTACTGGACCTTAGTGCTGCCACACCCCATCCCAGAGGGACAGCTGTCCTGACTTCCCCGAACCCAACACAATGTAATCTTGGATGTAATGAAGACGACTGTATGAATAATAGATGCACTTCTCCTTTTCGTCCCTTGTGCCAAATCCCCACCCACAGGCCGAGGGTGTTAGTTGATATATTAAGAAGAAGAAGAACTAAAAATCTTGAGCCATCTCTCTCAACACAAAGACCACAAAATACCACCGTGTGTATGTGTGCTACTTTTTGTCAAGTAATTTTTAGTTCTAGTTGCCTTTCTGAAATGTCAGACAGTACTGAAACACAATCACAAGAAATCATCAGCCCTGACTTTCCTATCAAGCATTAACCTGTTACGTCAACAAAGTTAACACCATAGTAACTCTGCTCAGTTTGATCACTAGAGATTCTAAATTCTGTGCTGATTTAATATTTGTGTATTTTACAGGGCAAGCTTCATACATTTAGACCACCTTTAGTACACAGTATTAATTATCAGATGATGGATGATGGATGGAGGCCTGGACTATTTTACATGGTTCCAACCCAACACTTAAGTTGTCAATATGTAATGAATGTCAGATTGGCTGGGGCTTAAAACCCGTCACTGCTGCTACTACTGGCCAATTGAAATGCTTTAGTTCAAGATATGAGCCATGCCAACAATATCTAAACCTGCTCAGCAGGTTTGATGAATAGCTCTGTAGAGATAACATATCTTTTCTACTACTGTGATATAAAAAGTTAGAGTTATGACCTTGAGAGTGGTGCAGTTGTGGCTCTATCAAACATTCAAGTTTATGATAAAACTCCATTAAATTTGGGTGGTTGCGAAAGTTCTGTCCTTTTACCCAAGTTGACTTTTAGCCAAACATTATTAGCGGGCAATAGAGGAAGAATGTCAAGAGATAAACAGTTAGTCTTTCCCCTGGGCGGCCAACATCCATTTTACTGAGATTATTTACAGTGGTGGGAAGTTTTTTTGCGTAAGAGTCTGAGAGTGTTGCATAAAACCTGTATACTGGGGTCAAAAGGAAACAGCGTACCATGTGATTTATTTTTTTCCAAAACTGAATCTGACCAATAAAAGTCTGCTTTTGCATTCAAGCCACATATCACATGGCTAAATGTTGAAATGAAGACAGGAAGGGATAGTTTACAAAGGAGAAGTGTGCCTTTGGTGGCATGGGAAGTTGTGGTTTAACTTCTGCCCAAACAGCAACTCAACACTAACATTTGCATTGTCCATGTTATTCATTTAAGATGGACAACAATTAGTAATCATCAACTCCACTAACATTTTCCAACAGTGTTGGTGCCAGATGTGTGGTCTGTAGTAGGTGGTTGATTACGTCTATAAAACATTTAATTTTAGAACGGTTAAAGTTTGGCCCATTGTGGATATTACTATCTATTAAAGGCACGTTTAGACTTTTGTGCAGTATTTTTTAATATATGCCAGCTTTTGAAAGCAAGCTTGTATAACATCATTAGTTTACACCAGCCACTTGACTGATCATTAATCTTCAGTGAGTCAGGTCACTTTCCAGCCCTAGATCAGAGCTGTGGGAGGGATGATGAAATGTTTAAACAACAGCTTCAACAAATTGAAGTCTTGCACGCTATGACTGCCTAGTGTTATTCAAGTTGTGGGTTTGAATCCTAGCTGCCACCATTGTGCCCTTGAGCAAGGCACTTAACTCCAATTTTCTGTAGGGGAAACTGGCCCTGAACAATTGATAGTTCACAAAATAAAAGTCGCTTTGGATAAAAGCATCTTCTGAACGTAATAAATAATTTCATTTACAATTGACTTTCTACCTAGCCTTAAACTGAAGTCAGAACAACCGAAGTTTCTAAAAGTCTTACAACTCAGTACATACATTATAATGAGTTGTATGTGTTATTACAACTGTTTAGAGGCAAATGCTATTGAATATTCAGCTGATGCTCACCCTGAGGAGCGGCCCAGGGTACGTGTAGAGAACCCCCTCTAAGGTGTCCCCCACAGTATGGAGGCCAGTTCTTTAGGGGAAGATGATGTAAGACTGACCACATATATTCTATCCAAAACTGATTCTTAAAAGTGTATTCATCAATTGAAGATGCTTTCCATTAAAACATTCTTGTCAACAAAATGGTCCTATTTTGGAATCTCCTTACATTTGCCTAGTTACATGCTTCAGTATCATTCTGTGTTTAATCATTTGTGCTTTGACATTAATTAGGCTATCTGTATCATCTGGACACTGCATGATAAATGTGCACAACATTATCCTACTAGAACTAAAGACCTAGAACCTCTCCACTAGTCTGGATGTGGGATGGGCTGGACAGAAAATGAGGAAACCAGCTATTGCAAATAAAGGCCTAATTTCCTAGAAGAGGGCAATGTGAGTGTATGCCTCTTCCTGACAATCTCACTTCCTTTATTATGACAACAAATTCTTTGATGCAATTAATGAAAAAGTGCGCTCATTCAAAAGTGTGTTGTCAGTAAAAGATGTAAAAATAAACGTGTGTATCTGTGTGTGTGTGTGTGTTTGAGACATGTCAGCATAATGATCACACACAATAAATGTACTGGATGGTCTAGCTTATTTTTAGGAAAAAAGCTGGACATGGCACCATGCAGATAATTTGACATGGCACGTCTGCCACATACAAAAACCAGTTATTCAAGCCTCTCCATTTCCTTTCACTTGTCCCTCACGAGGGTGAGTGCCAAGATTCAGGAAAGGGTGGTATACACTTATTATGTGATGTCAGCAATGTGTGTAAACTTTTGGCATATAATATATTAAGCCATCAAAAATAGGTTAATTAGGAACTATATTAATTAGGAATAATGTACCATAACTAATGTTCTGAGTTACAGCTGTTGTACAGGCCTTCAGAAGGCCTAGGACTGGAATTCTGAAATCTTACATAACCTCATTGTAATAACACGTGGGTACTGATACGCAACATTTGAGGTGACAAATTAATATTGTTTCGGTCACCTTCTTCACAATACAATCCAGTAGTAAATGACACAACAAGATTTCTAGATGGGGCACAGCGATTGTGCAATCAACTGCATATAGCGTAGGTACTGATGCCATCTTTGCGAAGGATCACACGCTAGGGCTCCCGGCGCACCACGGGGGATTCTCGACGGCCAACAGCTCACGATGTGGAAAATTGTATGCGTTTTTTGACATTCCCTGCTTTCAGTTTTCTCTAACACCATAAATATCACAGACAACCAGTACCTCCCAAAATATGTCCGCATTTCCCATTTAACTGTTTTTCAGCTTTGTTGTTTTTGGACTGGGCAACGTCTTCAATGACTTTGCAGAATTTTCGGAGTGCGTGTGAGGCGCAGGCTCGGAAGCGCTGGAAACGCCTCCCTAACCATATTATGTGTTTTAATTGATTAAACTATTTCTTCGTAACGTGTTCCTTTCTTGAGATCAACTGACACTCGACAGTCTTTCAAACATCGATCATAAGCCACATCAAATTAAATACATTGGTATGGGGCATTCATTTCTATTCCAAAAGCCTACATTAAACACAGAACTGGTTAAAACTTGCCCGCTGTCGCTATCGACACATAAGTTACATTAAAACACATGGGAAAATTTAAATACGATCTTACTTAAGTTTTAATTCAATACAAAATACCCGATGGCCGCTGCTGCCTTCACAAAGTTAAGTAGCCCCACTCGTGGACTTAGAGTCCTCCGGGAAAGGTGAACCAAGAGATGTGACATGTAACGTTGGGTTAACGCGTTCATTTACCTGTTGACTTGGGTTTAATTTGGGCAATTCAATCTCCATCATTTTGGTGAGATAATGCCTCCTTAGTGTTGAATCTCCCAATATCGCACGTATGTTTTGTATTCCTTTTTCAAGACCGAAAACACTTGGATGAGTAATGCTGTCACCACCCCTTACACAGACGCTGTAGATATGAAGAATACTGCCTAAAGTCTTGTGAAAATTTACGGAAAACCCCAACAGTCGGCTCCGCCTATTCCCTGCAACAGCCAGTCAAGATCTGTCTATGCGCAGCGAAAGGATCGTCCCCCTCAATGTTCAGCACCCATGGTACAGTCGGTGAAACTAAACATTGAAGCGTGTTACTACCTATACGAAACACTTTATGCGACATATATTGTAGGCTGTGATAGGCTGGTGCATAATAGTATAGCTAACAATAATAGACCAAAAATGAAATCTTTTCAACATACAAGGCGATTGCACAGTAATTGCATCAGTCTCTGGTGTCGAAGTCAGCCCAGATCTCGGTGGAGATGCCTTACCGGGATCATATTTTGTCTAAAGTGTGTGTGCATTAGATCGTGTATGAGCCCTAATAAACCTCTGGACAGCAGCCAAAAATGATGAAAATCATCGCATGCCAAAAATACTTTCTGTGTTGGACTAATGCATCTTAGACAACCGGTAGTTTTGCCCACTGTTGTTGAGCAAACTCTCAGGGCCTTCCAGACAGTGTTGGGCAAGCTACTCAGAAAATGTAGTTAACTAAGGTATCAGTTACTCCACATCAAATGAAGCTTCACTACACTAAAGCTACCTGAAGACAAAATGTAGCAAGCTAAGTTACAAAAAATGGCTGAATTTTACTACATGTGAAGCTACTTTAATTTACAAAATAGACATAAATAAATAAAATTACCCTTTTGCCAAGATTCTATTAGTGACCCAACTAACAGGTCTCTACAGTAGTATTTTTATATAGGTAAAACGTTTTTAAAACAATAATCTTTGGGTGTTATTTCCACACACTCTGTGTCCAGGAGGTGGCAAATGGGTGAATAGTTTGTCCATGTGTGCTTTGCTTTATAGGGCCCTAAAAAAACTGATTTCCATACCACATTTGCTGTATTATTGCAAAGAACTGATCTTTCATGCATGGCCTAGATGGAAGATTAGTTGCTGTCAGCTGATGCTCTGGAAATGTAGCTTTTGGGAAAGCTACCACACTACATTGCCAATAAAGTAAATAAGTTAATGAAAAGCCATCAGATTCAGAAAATAGCTGAGCTACAGCCACGGTACTTAGAAATGTAGTTAAACTAGTGGCTTTGCTACTTGTTGTGGTGTTACTGTATAACACTGCTTCCAGAGACTGTTTACCCTTAAGGCAGGACCAGTAATAGTGAGAGTTAAAATATGGAAGTTTAAATCCATTTCATGCTATATTTCAGATAATGGGGTCAATTTTCATTTTGGGGTTGTGTAACCTATATTTCTGATATGTTGGTCCTGAGTCACTATGGTTGTTAAAGGAAAAACACAAATTACAATTTAGTTAATTGGTAACTACAATAATAATTATTATTATTATTTCACTATTGTTATCATATTGTATGTGTGTGTTTATGTGTGTATGTGCATTGTTTACATGTGTATGTGCAAACACCTGTGTGCTTGTGCATGTATATGTTTATATATATGTGTGTGTGTCTGTGTATGTCTTTACATGCAGGTTTAGGGGGTGGCAAAATAGCTCTCATGTCTGTGTGTGTGTCTGAGGTGGCTGTGACCTGTGTGTGTGTATGTGTGTTTGTATGCATGTGTGTGTATCAGTATGGGTGTATGTGTGTGCATGTGTGTGTGTCCGCCGTATCTTCCATGGACTTTGGCATTGGCATTGACCTCCATTTTCTTTCATAATGTGTAATTTCTAGTTATTAGGACCAATGCTACTCACAGCATTAGCTCCATCTATTATCAACGTCATCAGAAGATTTTGGAACTTATCAATGTCTGAAAACAGAAGAAAAATCAACTATATCACTTTTTAATGCAAAATGTCCATTGACTCGTGAATTGACTTTAGCAGCATTTTTGCAAAGCTTACTACAAAATGGATTTTCTATATTTAGTCACTTTTAATTTATACATATTATCTTCAACTAGTCAACAATTAATATTTTCACAAATAATATGTGTGAAGTGGAAAATAAACATTTGAGGGGGATGTCTTTACTCGATTTGCTCATCCATTCTTCTGACTGAAGGCAGCCATTTTGAAATGTGTATTAATTGTGTGATACAAGACTGAGATGCACATTTTAGAACTTGCTGGACTTACTACTTACTCACTACTTACTTACTACTTACTAATCAGCAACAGTAGCCTAGACAGTAAAAAAAAAATTTGAGACCCATGGTGAGCACATAAGTTCACTGTTGCTCCCGAGTAATGTTGGCTTCTAGAGTGTTAAGACTTTCTAGGGGTCTTCAGAGGGTTTTAAACCTGGACTCAAGACCAATTCAGTATATACTCTTGGTGTGTGACAATATGCATTTTAGCCAATTCCAGCTTTCTATGGCTCTTTTTCCTCTTCTTCCTATGTCCACCCTCCTTTTCTTCAGTCTGGGGTAAATTTTGCTCTTACAGTCACATTTAGCAAGGTTGAGTACAGTCTTACACACCATAAATGAGTAATACTGTGTGCGACTACCCAAACATCAGACTGCTTGGAGATGTTCTGAAAGCCATCCAGTTCTTTTGCTGCAATTTTCTCCAATCTCTTCCATCTCTTGATTTCATTCAACAAATCCATATTCATTTTGATGTACATCAAACTGTAGGTCTGATGGTCTACTCGTCTCTGTTAATATTGGATGAATGATTAAGCACAATATCAAATACATCACAATATGAATTAAGATGAAAGATTTTGAAACTAAACCATAACTAATTTATCACCAGTAGCAACAAATCCACCTTGGTGTAAAATAGACAACATGATCAGTTTTCAAACTTATGTGTTACCAAATCAAAGGCATATAACTATAGGTGAGGAAGTTCGTTTGAATTTTGTATTTTTTAAGAAAGAACTGAAGCAATTGTTCCATTATCTGTAAGGACACTAACAAATTTGGCCACAATTGTACCTGTCAACAGTCATCAATACTTACTATCACCTGGCGACCTCTACTGGTGTTACTAGAAGCTATACCAATAGCACACACCCACCTTTGCAGAATTAAGGAATTTACAATACCCTGAAACTTCATACTTTGAACAATGAATGCATTTTTACAATTATCAGACCTTTTCTTGCTGAATCATTATCAATGAGTGCTGCAAAATTAATCTCCCGGACAACATAGCCACCTTACTTTAGCCATACATCACGAACTTTCATCTTTTAGATGGGAAATAGGGTTAAACGCATACTTCACTATCCTAAATATGCTGTCACTTGGGTGCAAGGGAGTAGCTGCATGAGACTTGCAATTAGGTTGTTTGAAACGTGTCCTGCTAATGAAGTGATCTGTATGCCCTAAGTTATCACCAAGCTGTTAAAAACCTCACCTTAGCTCAAGACCTACTATCACTGCACTTCACTGTCTCAATTATATTTAAGGATTTGTTCCCCTCTCATGCGAAGCGCGCTCCCGTGTACACGTTCACGATTGGCAGCTCCACGTCGACATTCTTCCAGCGGCAGACTGCTCTGTACTGTGTAGAGAGAAACGAGTGTAGAGCGGCGTGAAAGCAGCCCATCAGCACTTTGTGGAGATTTATAGAAGGACGTCAACTGCTAAATGTAATTGTTACACAGCGAAGAGCCTTAGATAATGACTCTAGCCTCGTTTTCAAACGTTGCTTTTGCTTTTTAAGGTCTCTGTTGCCTCGTGCTGTACTGCTGAATAGCTGCTCAGACCACCAGGTATGTAGTCTACTGTAACATTCTTTCAGTACTTTTGAAAAGTAGCCCTAGAATTTGTCGTTTAACCTGACATCTATGTACAGTTAATGTGGGGTTTGTTGGCAAATAGCCTAAAGAGAATATGAGTTTAAACTCGCGCAGAAATCAAAGTTTATATCCACTGTGGTAAATTGTGTATTTGGACAATATGCTGAATATGGGCTGCATGCAAAAAAGGAAGATGCATTTTACCTGCACCAATTATCTCATTTTTGCATGATGTTGCATGTTCATCCTTTTACAACTTCTGTCACAAATTCAACAGGTGAAATGGCGTTCGCTAATGAAGAGTTTACATGTTTAATGTTTGTGTCACTTTCTTCTATTATTTGTTAAAAAACGCATAGACTTCATTTGGAAACTTTAGACACGTCAACTGTTCCACCTATCAGCTGCCCTAATTGTTAACTTAACAACCTTGAAGAGAGACAAGGTTGAACAGAAAAGTAAACATAGTTTCTCACAGCTGTGATATCTGATTCTGTATTAAATACCATCACAGAGTGATTGCCTTTGAGTTTCTATGAATGTCTACATGTGTATAGAAAAAGTGGTGTCCACATTTAATAACAATTGTGTTTGTGTTTGTATATGTCCATCTCTGTGTCTAGGCATATGTTGGGGGTGGGGACAGAATGGGCAAACAACTTAAGTTTCCAACTGTGTAGGCATCTTTTCCATTTTTTAACATTCCTTTAACAGCCTTGGCCCAGTGTGGCCATGGGATCCTTTGTAAATCTGGAAATGAACTTGTCATTGAGTCCTTATGCCATAACCGCTTTATTTATGTCAGAATGTGCAGTAATTACACATAATTGTGGCTGTGTAGAAGAGCATTCCTTTCAAATCCTATATTCAGTCAGTGGAAAATTGCACACATTTACAATGCAGTATCTGGATATGCAAACTAACTTCTTTCTCCTCACTTGCATGCTTAAGGCAGACATAGGCTATTTGATGAAAAGTCCATTGAGGAAGATTACCAGGCCACTGTGGCTTTCCAAGTAGAGTTCTGTGATACACTTAGACTCTGATTGCTTGCAGTCAGTGCATTACAGAACTTTGTTTTGGGAGTTGATGTTCTGGCCTGAAAGAAACAAACGTTACATCTGGAAGGAGAGGCTAATGATGGCAAACGAGCCACCAAGAGCTCTCACACTTCACTGTTTTCTTTCCTGGTTTATCGCTTTCTGTAAAAAAAAAATAAAGCTTTTGTTTGTAATGCTTGCTTTTTAAGTGTCTCAATTTTTACCACTGATTTCTCAGCCATACAGTCAAGATTGTACTTGATTGTGACATGAAGCCTCAAAGCCTTACAAAGTTACTGAGTGAATGCAATCTCTAAGGGTCACTGGTATGTCATCATATTTTTCAAGGCAGTTCCAATCATGCCAATCTCTGATTGTAGGCTACTATTTTGATATGGCAGAGGTGTGTACATAGATTACACACTACATGGCTATATATGAAAGCGTATAGGCCTATCCCTTTTTAAAAGTGACAGCACATAATATTAGTTCATGGATGGACAGAGGAATGTTAGGCCAACATTTTGTTTAAAAACACAACGGGCCAGTATATTTGATTGACATATTACATATGTGTATTTTTTACCTTGAAGTAACCTTACTGACTTGCTGATCATTTAAAAATACATTGTAACGTGCAGTAATTTGTTTTCTTTTTTTACGTACAGTAGGCCTAGCCAATGCAGTATCCAGTGCTTATGAACGGTAATACAGTCTACTTACTGATAGATTTGGCATCAGTATTTATTCGTTGGTACGGTGCAAATTGACTCAACATATTTACAAATAGCCATATAAAACTTATATGGGGCAGCTAGGCATACTGTCTCTTTTGTGGTTAATTCGGTCTGTGGAACGCTTATGCTACTGTGACTACGACAGGGTTGCAACAGTATCCATTTAGCAATCATGGGAAACATTGTTATATCTTATAAGTGCCTTTGGGGCGGGGAAATAGATCGAATGCAGTGCATGACGGGACGCGGGATATAACTACCTCATATCCTACAATCGCTGTGCTGACCTCTGACAGCTCAGCCTTTCCCTGCACAAACACGGAAGCAGCATGGCGTCAAACGGCAAGAGCTCTGAGCGGCAAAGAATTGCACAGCAAAGATTGAGAATCATCGCCGGTCATTTAAGAAAACAAGAGGCAACAGATCATACAGACATTGCCGCACAAGAATGCAAAGCTGAGTCGAGTAGTGATGTCGCGAAGCCAAACTCGGTGCCTAGGAGGAGGTAATGGCCATGATTACTCAAATGAATTGAGCTCTGCACTGTAGCTACCCTACTGTAGTTAGCCTCCTTTCACTGGATTATTTGGAGGTACTGAGGTTTCAGACAGCTGTTGCATATATGCAGGCATAAGAATATTAACAATTGTCAGTAAAGACTTACAGTTCATACTGATATATAAAGGGATGCTCTGCCAAACTGTAACGTTAGCAGTACGCTGGCTGAATGTGCGGGAGAATTCCGTAACGTTAGTCCACAAACAAAGTGTTCATTCATGTCCAAGAAGTGGGTGCGGTAGTTCGTGCAAGATTCTAAGATGATCGGAGACTCCCAGAAAATAAAGTCGGACTTTAATAGGATATAGTGTGTTTAGTCCACCTGTTAGTGAGAGGAAGTAAACGCAATCAGTCATCAATCCAGGTAAGGATGTTCAGCCAGGGTGTGTCTGTTCCCACGCAGCCTTTCACTTCGTTGACATATCAAGGTCTATCTAGTGATACTACATTTAGTTCTGTTTACAATATTTGAGTCGTAGAATGTCTCCACTTTTGCTAACTTACTGCTGGGCTACAGCAATCAAAAACCTGCCAAACTTAGACTTTGTCTTGTTTGTTCTCTGGCGAGGGATGTGAAATCATGTTGGATTGTGAAATGGTACTGATTCACCTCTACATTTCATTCACGGTGTTAACCCTATTGTCACTACTACTTGATGTAAACTTGTCTTATTGTCTCGTATTTGTGCGCAGCAGCTCTTTCACTTTCGTCACATCCGAGTTAGGAAGACAGCCAAATTGTTTGCTGTAAGATTGTTGCCAAGACTATGAATGAAAAATCACAATAGATAACTTGAATTTCTCAGGTAAAACTTCAGTCGTAAAGGCGTCCTCTGATTGGCCCTAACCAGCGGTGGCCTGACTTTAGACTCCATATGAGGCTAAGCCAGCTTCCTGTCTGTCTTATCTAGCAGTAGTGACATCTAGTGTTAGACATATTTCAAACCATTGCCATTAAAATCTTGTCTGCCATATTATTTTCACTGCTTAGATGGCCCACTTAACTGTTTCCTGCTAATATAGGCATGATGGGCTGTGTCTACTTCACCTGCTTTTATAATGGATGTCAACTATGTAAAACCTGACACGTATCGCTGATAAGTTCTCTGTCCTGCTCATATAGTCTTATGTGTTCTGGGCCGTGCAGTGGTTGTGTTTGGGTTTGTGAAGGCTGTTGAAAGCATGTGGAATGAATATCACCTTTATCTTAGTGTGGTTACAGAGACTTTGATAAAGCATGCTGCTAGCACACCCCACTCCTGCAGGAAGTTTGTGGTTTCCTTCATAGGGGACCTGCTTCATAACTTAACACGATACAGATATGGCCTAAGCTTGAGGCCTTCACTGTGGTGGTAAAAAATAGATTTGCAGGATTGCTGAAGGCACACGGAGATGTAGTCTACACTTCCAGATATGCAGCCTGGCTGGTATTGTAGGATCGCAGAATGTTGATGGATCTTGGTCTGGAGAGACAGGTTTGAACTATGGCAGATGCCTGTCCTCCTGTGCATTTGATGCATTTGACAACTCATTGCTGCACTCTGTCAGATTTTTGGTCAAACCTCTTCTGTATCAGGAAGAGTCCCAAAATCAAGGCCTGTAAAATATTTATGTTCAAATTCTATGTTATCACATTTTAATCTCTTGATATCACTGGCATGTTAGTTCAATCGCTTGTAGAATATTATCTGGAAAGCCATGTTTGCTTTATTATTTTTGGGTATTATTTATAGCCAGCTGAAACTTTATAGGATGGAGGATGAAGCATGTATTGCTGTAACACTAAAAGTTTGTATGTTGTTGTTCACTGATCATTTCTACAAGGCGTTTTGGGGGGGAAAAAAAGCCAAGAGGATCAAAAACTTTTTTGGCCACATTGGTGTAGATCATTATCTTATATTTTTAAATAAATATTTTATTACTATGGTAAAAAACATGTGAGTTTTCCAATGTTGTTCGCCAGGTGTGATATTGAGAAGCATGAAAATGTCCAAAAATTGTTTTACATTTATACATTATGGAAGCCTCAATTTATTGACACAACACATAAAGCGTACATACAGCGTATTCGCAGATAAAATACTGATTGGTGGTATGTGGGTATAAAATCAGTTGATATAACCCTCGATATCACTCTTCATTGCACAAGCAGTACAAACCTTTAATGTTCCAGTCTGAAAAGATGTTTGTATTCCTTCCTATTAGGCCGATTAGGAATAAAACCATTTAAGGATATTAATGTCAAAGCCTGGCTCCCAAGATCAGATATTTGCAGAGTGTCAAAGTCCAGGGGGAATATGGTATTTGAAATGTAATGGATGCCAGCCAATCTGGCTGTGTGCATGTGGAACAACAGTAAAACTTCCTCCCTCTGTCAGTCGACTGGCAGCCTGGGCTTTTCAGTCAACTGGCTAGCGCACTTGACCTCCAGTCCGAGGTTGTTGTGAGGTTCTATAGGTGTTCATCTTGGAGATCTAAGCATTATGTCAACAAAATTTAAGATTAGGGACAGTCGTTGGTTTCCACAGGCAACAGCATGCGCATTAATGCATTGATGGCAATCTCTCATTACAAGTCAACTGTTCTGACAACTGTTCTCCTTAGATTCTTAGAATGGGAAAATTCTACAAATTGGTCTGCATTGATTGATTCCTTCTGCTCTTGGGTCCTCAAATTGCTTCACTGTGGTCTCTATACATCATTAGCCTGTAGTTGTAATAGACCAATTTACTTTTTAATACTTATGATTATTGTCAACTATTAAAAAAACAAAAAATTGGTTATCAACTACAACTACAAACAACACAATATAATGCTAGGATTTCACACCATGTCATGGATCTGCCAAAAACATGGTGTGAAATCCTAGCATTATATTGCGTTGTTTGTAGTTGTAGTTGATAACCAATTTTTTGTTTTTTTAATAGTTGCCAATAATCATACTTCTGGAGGGTTGTTCTCAGAACTGTTTGCCAAGTTAGTCTATATAAGATGTTCTAAAACTATGGAATTACTGAAGAATGTGAAAGAATATGAGGTTTTGGATTCCTCCTGCTGTGGAGGAGACACTGTGTGTGCATCACTGACGTATGATCCTCTGATAGTCAGCCTATCCAACAGTAACCTGTCAGAGCAGATATTTCTGTCTCTGAAACTAACTACATATTACATAGGCCTTTTACTTGCTACTTACTGATTTTATCTGAAAAATAGTTCATTTCGATTAGGATCAGAATGTAAGGTTAGGGTTAGTATGTGGTATGGCATTTCATAGACAGTTCATGAGTCAGTTGAGACTTTTTGTAATGTGGCCTAATGGTTGCAGCCTTCTAATGTGATGTAACTAATTACTGTGTGACCACACCTATTCCTCCAGATACATTGAGATCAGCACAGACAAATCATGCACTCCTGGAAACTGTGTCAACCTCTACCCATGACTCTAAATCCCTCTAGTCACTTGAGTCATTTGATTGTAGTCATGACGGAGGTAACGGCATGTTCAAGGTCACGGTATTCTTCTAGAGGCGACCTTGAAGACTAGTGTGCAGTGGGAGAGAGAAGCTATGCATGTGGGTTTGCTAGTGAATGCATGGAATGCACACTAGTTTGATTAAGATGTTGCCTAATTTTGTTAAGATGCCAACATCCAAAGAAGACCCCCCTCCCACACACATACACACACCCCTCTTCAAACACACACACACACATAGACACATACATACATACATACAACCCTTGTTTCTCTCAATGTGTTTGTGCTCAGTTGTGCCCAGCAGTTTAGTTAGCATGGCCTGCCCCTCCAGGCTGTGTGTTTGTGGCTTAGTGAGAGGCAGGCTTCCAGTATTCTCCTCATTTGATGCCTATAGAGAGAGGGAGAGAGAGAGAGAGAGAGAGAACTCCGGGGATAATTTACACAAGAAGCTCATTACCACCCTGACAGGTGCACTCCACCCATGTTTGTCTGTGTGTATGTGGCTGTGTGTATGTGTGTGTATGTGTGTGTATGTGTGTGTGATGCCGGGGTGTGTGACTGGATGCTTAGGTGCAGAGTGTGTCTGATGGTGGATTAGAGCGGATAATATGGAGAATGTGTGGAGCTTCTCCCTCTACTGCCTTCTCCATCTGGCCTCTGACTGGATGTGGTGGCTTTGCATTGGTGCCTGTAGGATGTCATGTGTGCAGTGTGCTCGTAATGACCCTGAAGGTGAAAAGCAGGCTGCCATTTCTAACCATAGGAAGGATTGTTGGTCAGCCACTGCAGGTGGAATTCATAATTACTCAGGTGAGGAACATGTGTAGAGCTCAACTTACATTTCCTTTGCTCTTCCATGCCTCTGTCAGATACAAATATCCAGAGACAGTCATCATTTATCTCACTCTTTCAGAAACAAGCACATGACATCTGTTTTATACCCTCACTCCCTCCCTCACACACTCACTCTCTCCCTCACTTTCTCCCTCTCTTGCTCACTCCCTCACTCTAATTCACTCTCTCTCTCTTCTTTATTCACTCACACACTCCCTCCCTCAATTTCTCTCTCTCTCTCTCTCTCCCCCTCACTTTCTCTCTCTCTCTCTCCCTCACTTACTCCCTCACTCGTTCACTCACTCATACTCCTCACACATTCTCTCTCTCATGCTCTGTGATTTAACACGGGGGCTTATCACTCAGTGCTTGATTCATAAAATGTAATGGCAGTCTGCATTAGCACTTCCCAAACGATCTTTAGCTGTCTTGTGAATTTAGTGGTCCAATCAATTTCTTTCATCTGATGCCCCCTCCCCCATCTTCCAGGGAGATCACTGAGCGGTGGGTGGTTCAGCCTGTAGAGCACATGATGCCGTGTGAACTCCCTTGTGACTGGCCTGAGTGCGGCGAAACAGCGGTGTTCACATGACAACCTGCTGGCTTGTCTGTTTTAATTGAAGCTGTTAGACAGGGAGAATGGGTTTGTTGTGCCTGCGTTGCCCTGACAACATGACGGGGTGGTTGTTTGTATTGACTACACCTGGGGAATCTCACCGCTCCTCACACACACAAACACCTCTTCTCTCTTTAAAAATGGTGAGAGATACTACATCCCTGTAGGCTCCATGAACTTATAATATACCTTCTGAATTCATCTGATAGAAGTCATAAAATCATGAGCAATCAACTGATGAAAACAGTGCCCTTTCATATTGTCTTATGCTTACTGGGCAAAAATATTATTCTATCAATAATGTGATTTGTTCATGAGGAGGTAATATATACTTTTTTTGTTTTGATCTTACTCCTAATCTGCACAGGCAGGAGATTATGAAATGGAATGGCTGGGGCTACAGCGACTCAAAATTCCTCTTCAACAAAAAAGGACAAGCAGAATTCACAGGCAAAAGGTAAGCATCCATCACCCAGCCATCGTCGGCAGCCATATAGTTTCCATATGCTTGAAGATGCTCCACAAACATCTGCGTCTCGATTTCTCCAGCCTGTGGAGCTTTCGGATCAGTGTCTGCAGACATCCTCCAAAGGTCTCCTAATGTAACCCTAACTCCCACATTACTCAACCATACTTCTCACTTTATTACTTAACTGTTATAGTCCAGATTTAACCTCATGCCCTCCCATTTGGATTAAGCAGAGAAGCCAAGCATCTGTGACACAAATGGCGATTGCAGCGTTGCAGGGCCTGATGCGTTTGGACTCTCCTCAGCATTGCACTGGAATGGTTTATGAGGGAAATCCTTCACGTTCTTGTCCGCCCTCAGCAGGCTCATGTCCCCGGCACACAGGCTCCAGTGCTGAACCGGTTGCATGGGGCGCTTCTGCCATCTAGTGGCTGGCATTTGTATTTGTTCTGGCAGGAAGAGAAATGGAACAAACGGCAAACTCTGTAGGCGCAGAAGCACTGCTGCTGATATGGAAGGACTTAAAAAGCTCACTTTTTTTTTTTTTTTTTGCTTTTGTTAAGCATCAGCACCACAGGCGATTGTACACAAAACAACTAAATTATATATTTGTACAAGAATTCACTGGCACAATTACTTCCGCATTAAAATGTATTACAGACAGTGTAATTAAGCTCTAGTTTTTTTTTTCTTTTTAAAAGACAGAAAGCAATGGACAGGCCCAGAGGAGAAGAGAGGCCTCCCATAGTCTTAAATCTTTCTCTGAGTGAGATGGGTGCCCAGTGTTTTCCACTCGGCGGTGACAAAGCACAGGCTGAATGTGCGCTGGCACCATAATTGATGGCTCTTTTTTTTGGCACCCCTCCATTGCCGCTCCCACACCTTTATCTCTGTCGTGCACGGTGAAGGTGCTGCGCGACAGAGATGGGCCTTGTTGGGTGCATAATGGTGATGTATGGGCCTGACGGCGGCAGGCTAACGCCGGCGGACCTCGTGTGTGTCGACGGGCACCACAGCCATGTAACAGGCAGAGTGCCGCTGGACCCTATTTTTACACATACACACACACACGCTCGCACACACAGTTACACATACACAAGTGTTGTTATGGGCCACGTGCATGAAATACCATCTGCTGTCATGCCCAGTGACTCATTGTTAGTGGTTCAGACACACACACACACACACACACACACACACACATACACACATACACACACACACACACACATACACATACACATACACATACACATACACTCAGAGCTGAATGAGGGAAAGTGGGAGAGATCTCTCCTCCTCTTCCCTCCTCTCTGCTCCTGGGGACAGAGACTCTTTTCATTAAGGAGCGTGCTTCATGCTTGGCTGGACAAAGGCATTTTGCAGCCCTGCAGCCCTGTTCCCCAGCCCACGCCATGCCTTCCCCTCCTTTGATCCAGGAGCTGAGGGCGACGGCACAGCCGTCTCAGCCATCCCTGCCTCTGGCCACACTGCACCCAGTACAGTCATCATGGAGGTCATTAACATTCACCCTTATAAGCCAGCTGATAAGTACTGTAGCACCTCTTCCCCTATTACCATGAAGCCTTCTTTGTGCGTATAAGTTCAATATCACTTTCACCAGAGAGGTGCAGTACTTATATCCTGTGCCTGTTATTATATCTGTGTGCAGGTATCGTTTAAGTGGCCTGATCATGCCCAGTCTGAAGGATTGGTTTGAGGGGACCTTCGGTGCCAACCTGCAGCATAAGAGTCCCGCCATGGTAGGCCTCTCACTTAACCTCTACTTCCCCCTGTCTCCTCTGTCCAAAGAGCCATGCCCCCATTACACCCTCTACACCGCACTTCCACCCCCGACTCAGTGCTGTGTTTCTGTGGTTCTGTGTCTTTAGCCTGCTCTCAATGCCAGCACCGTGCCTCCCCCCAACCTGAATGAGAGCTTTGTGGAGGAGCTCAAGGCTACCGGCATCCCTTTCTCTCAGGATGCAGATGACCGCGTGTTCCGTGGCCACGGTGAGGTCAACCTTACGGCAGCACGTGCACACTCACACACGCACACACAAACACACACATGCCACTGTTTAGTGTTTAACACGGCTTATTATTTCCATTACTGACACCAGCATTTGCAGTTTGGTATTGATATTGATAATGATATCTAGCTTAGTTTGGCTTAGGTCTGTGTGATGGGTGGATGGCAAATAACTAAAGATTTTACTTTCCTATGTGCAGGGCACTGCTTACACGAAATCTTTGCTCTTCGTGAGGGCCACTTCGGACGATGCCCTGACATGGTGGTATGGCCAAGTAAGTGTGTTTGTGTTTGTGTGTGTGTGTGTGTGTGTGCATACAAACACATGCTCATAATAAGGAATTGAGTGGGCTGGTGCAGCTTTGAAGAAAAATAGAGATTTTACCAGTTGCCAGCTTCAACTTTACCCATTAGCTGTTTCCCTCAACACTGATGCACTAGCCCACTGTGGACCATGCATGCCTACAATGCAGTGGTGTCGATTGGTTTACATTTATGCAACGTCATGTGGCTGTGTGTAGAGTAGCATCTCTGTGTGTGTGTGTGTGTGTTTCTAAGTAGGTGGTTTATGTGTGTGTGTGTCTGTCTGTCCATTGTCTGTCTAAGTAGGTGGCATAGTTGTGAATTGAGAAGCTATTAATATGTATGAGTAGTGCTTTAATAATAAGCATTGGAGGAAGCGATGCCCGGCATCCAATCCAGCACTGTCTGGCCCCGCGTAGCAGGGGCAGTGCCGAAGGATGGCCTGGCGGCGTGAGTTACGACACAGGAGATTGGTTTGGTGTACATTACAGCTGGCACTATTTTATCATGCAAATGAGTGTTGACTGATGGCTCGGAGTTGATTAGCAGTCTCCCAAATGGGCAGCAAATCACTGCGCTTCCATTATAGCGCTCCAAATTGGAAAAAATCCTCTCCTCTCCTTTAACCTTCTCCAGCTCCAGCGCCTCATGCAAAATGTAAAATATCATCTGCACTCTCTGCTTGGCTATGTGCCCCAATAGATCAGATGTGCTGTCATATCTTAGACACATTTAGCTTTCAAGCTTTTTTTTTTTCTTCTTTGTTAAAAAATGTAATTGGACATTATTAATATGCAAACGGATTTGGATAGCTTACTGTCTGGTCATTGGAAATGTATCTTTCTGATCTTACATCTGATTTGCGCCTCCCACCCTATTCATTTCAACCTATAGAGTGTTAGGATGGAGAGGGTGGAGTCCTCTCCCATTGGTGCGTTTCCCTCTGGGTGGGCGGTGTTCTCACCTCCTTCAGTTATGGGAGGGGGGCAGGGCTTTGTGTTTGTGTGTAAACTGGGCTAGCCAGCGAGTCCTGCTTGAGCCTCTCCACCCAACACGCCACACAACAACACACCACACAACCACACACCACAAACCACACAGGCACAGCACATACTACACAGCACACAGCAGACACTATGCAGCACACAGGCACACAGCGCACACCGCACCACATCACACTGGCACACAGCGCACACCACACCACATCACACAGCGCACACCGCACCACATCACACAGTGATGGTGGTTGTGTGGTGTGTGGTTGTGTGGTGTGTTGGGTGGAGAGGCTCAAGCAGGACTCGCTGGCTAGCCCAGTTTACACCCCTGCCCTCACTCTGTCCTCTAGTGGTCAATTTTCTGCCAGCTAGCAGCCCCCCCACCCCTGTTATCTGACCACTTCTGATAGGATCTCACTTTTTTGGCCACTCAGATACACCCCAAATTATGGGGATTGGACTAATTCATGATAATTCTCTGAAATGCATCTGTCATAATTTTCATAATATGTACTGGTTGAATGAAAAAAACAAATCAGCTAACGCACCCCCATTTGCTCCCACAGATTGCCACAATGATGTCGTCAAAATTGTGGAGTTGGCATGCAAGCACAATGTTTGTTTGATGCCATATGGGGGTAAGTATTTAGCTTAACAGATGTACTTTTTCCACCACGAGACTGAAATGATCTTTTGACATTGCCAATTTGTTAAGCTTGTTATAAAATCCACCCACACACTGCGGTTTGTCTTTATGCAGAGAGAGTACGCTCTGTAGTCAGAGTTAAGCTAAAAGTAATGGAGTATGGAAAATCTGTGTGTTTTTTTTGCTGTTAGTTTTTCAGTTACAGTTTGGTTTTAATGAGAAGCAATATACTATTACTACTAATTGTACAACTGTAGTCCCCCCCCCCCAGTCAAAAAAGAACAATTAATGGTTAATTTGAAAACCATAATTCTTAATGTTTAGAGCTGCACACAGTGAAGACAAATCCATCATCAGTAATATTCAGACTGAGTGACAAGACAGGAAAACGCCATCTGAGTTGTGGTCATGCACCAGTGCCTTGTGTGGAACTGGATGAGATGGCGTGTTGCTGACTGCATGGTGCAGTTGAAAATAGTCTAGAAAGTCTAGTCTAGTCTAGAAATAGAAAAGTCTACTTGAGTTTGAATTGTGTGTGTTTTGGGGCTAGGGAGGTGTAATTTGTGTGTGTTAAGTCTAGGCTATGTTGTTTGTTTGTGTGTGTTTCCATGCTCAACTCGGTACTATGGCTTTGCTCCCTGCAGGAGGGACCAGTGTCTCCAGTGCTCTGGAGTGCCCCCCGGAGGAGAAGCGCTCCATCGTCTCCCTGGACACCTCACAGATGGTGGGTACCCAGTGAGACAGGGAAGAAGTCATGGTCATGGCCCTCCCAACACGCACACAAACACACACACACACACACACTCTCTCTCTCTCTCAAACACTCTCACACATATACACACACACACACTCTCTCTGAAACACTTTCTCACACAAACACACAAACACGAACACACACACATACACACACCCACTGGTGTTTCACTGGTGCAGCTCAGCCAATCCTCCAGGGCTGTGTTTTTCACCCCTCCTTCGGCTCTCCTGCTCTCCTTCCTGAAGCCCAGAGGCAGCCCAAGGCCTGTCTCCCCTCATCCCCAGCACCAGCTCCAGCCTTCCTCCCTCTGCGCTAAATCACCCGCCATGCTCGCCTCCAAGCAGGAAGAACCCAAGAATGTTCTGGAAACATGGAGAGCCAGAGCGGCTACACTCCTCACAGGACTTCTCTTCAGTTCCCAGTTTTTTCCAACATCTGCTCTGTATCATAAGCCCAGTGACTCTCGTGTCAATGCCACTGTCCTTGGGGGAGTTTCCTCAAAGACACACACACACACACACACACACACACACACACACACAGGTGCGCGTGCGCAACTAAGAGCTAAAAGCATAAAAACTGACACGCTCTCACAGCTCCTCGCTTTTTTTTTAAGTGCTTTGCTCCCGCCATCCTGTGTCTCCTTTCGTGTTCTGGAGCTGAAGCGGTGCTCACCCGGGGGTGCTCGGCCTGCCGCCCCTCACCTAACCTCAACCCACCTCAGCTCAGCTTCTGCACGACATGAAGACATCCTCTCCCCCTTCTCTTGGATGTTTGGAGAGCTGTGGGGGGTGTGGGTGCATGTCTTTACCATGCAGCCCCAGTACAGTGCACATATTACTGAGATATTAAAGGAGCTGTGTGCTCACACCAACCTCCGCTACCACTGCCCCCCCACCACTACCCAATCCACCGCCCTCCAACTCTGGGCCTGACCCCACCCCACCCCCCTAGTGCCGGTTGGGGCTATATAAATACCAGTGGCCGGTGCAGTGTGTCGAGGGGTCATGGGCCATGTGGCCAGGCGCCCCTCACATGAAAGGCAGTGGCATGACAGCGGCGGACGGTTTATTACAGCCGGCCTTGTGATTGATGGCCGGGTCTAGGGGAGCTCAAGCTGTGCTCTTCCATGCCTTGAGGAGCGCTTAAACGAGGAGGGGAAGGGAGGGAATTTGGGCCAGGGGCGTGTGTGTGTGTGTGTGTGTGTGCGCGCGTGTGTGTGTCTGTGTTGGGGGTGGGGTGGGGGTTAGATGGGATTTGTGGGTTTGAATGTTAAAAGGAGGTTTAACCTTTTGGAATCTTCTAATGGAGTTAGAATCTTCCGTTCACTGTCTCTTTCTCTCACGTGCTTGCTTTCTTCTCTGCCTTTCCCTCTTTTTTTCCCCCCTCAATTTTTCCCTCAATCACAGCGAACGCACGGTGACTCCTACGTAATCGTCCTGTGTACTCATGGAAAAAGCCAGCACCATGAACCCAGTGTTTTCATAGAGTGTGCCATTAAACAAGGGCTCCTGTTTGACCACACTTTGCTCCCTGTTGTGTGTGTGTGTGTGTGTGTACGTGTGCGTGCGTGTGTGCGTGCATGTGCGTGTGTGTGTGTATGCATCACACATAGTGCAGCAGCTCAGCGTTGTTAAAATACACCCCTCTGACCTTTCCCTGGCTTTGCCGGTTAAGCCGCTACGACTGGAGTGAATTTTGGAAGCCGTCATGGAGAGCCGCCCACCTCCATGTAACCTGCATCAGATGCATGGCAGGGAGACAGGCCTGCTTCTCATTTAGGCCCAAATCAAGAGAAATGGCTCCCAGTTCCCCGGCAGGGCCTGATGCAGTAGCGGCCCTGGTAAATGTGATGAAATGCTCAAGTTATCCTTTTTTTGATTTTGTTTTCGTTCAGAACCGAATATTGTGGATTGATGAGAAGAATCTAACTGCCCACATAGAAGCTGGCATCATCGGGCAGGATTTAGAGAGGCTGGTAAGTCCCTATGCTTTACATGTCCAAGCACAACAACCTGTCAATTACATACATAGTCCAGTTCTACTCCAATGACACAGGCTCATTGGTATAGCAGCCAGAACACCCACTCAACAATAGTGTGTGTGTGTGTGTGTGTGTGTGTGTGTGGAGAAAGACTCATTAGCATCCATTGCTAGCCCCTCTGTGGACCTGTGGTGGCATCCTTGTAGACTTGCCCTTATGCAGTGGGCGCCATGACTTAGCCACAATGTGGAGTTGATCGCCAACAGTGAGGCAGAGTAGGAGAGTGTGTGTGTGTGTGTGGGAGTTGGGTGAGGGGGTGGTGTATGTCTGGCAGCGGCGTGCAGCAAGGTAGAGATTGAGGCGCACTGACAGGCTCGGAGCAGATGGCACCATCAAACTAATGCAGAAAAATGGCAAAGGAGCTGCTGTTTGATGTGGAGGAATGCGTGCAGTGCATCTCAAGCAGACTGCACTCCTGCATATAGAAAAGGGCCAATTTGATGGAGCAGATGGTTCAGCATTAAAGCAGCCCCCATTCCCTGGGAGAGAGGAGGGTTGTTTAATTTAAAAAAAAAATGCAGGCCCTGCTTTTTTTCCCCCTCTTCATAAAAAGTGAGATTATTCCTGCCTCACCTGGAAGAGTTGTCTCCTTGAGAAAAACCTGCACGTCAGTATTTTCCTCAGGCCTGATGGTCTCAGGGCAGTCTTCCCCTGAGGAGTGACTGCATTACAGCCTCCTTTCACATTCATCTCACAGGTTATAAGACATGGTCAGCTAGCCATCTGCTATTAGTATAGGTGTTATCTCTTCTGCTGAAGAATACATATGACCTATAATATGATTACCCAACAGAGGCAGAAATGCAAGTGTGTTTGTGTTAGGGTTGTGCAAAATTCAGAATTGAATTGCGAATGAATTTCAGTTGAATTTGAATTGAGGTAGTAAACACAATGCAAAAATTCCAGTTCATGTTTGAATTAAAGGATGTCAAATGAAATATAATTGAATTTGATTCCAAATTGATTTGATTTTTGTAATTCCTGAATTGAATAAAAACTAAGCCTGCTTTGTATTAATGTATGTATGTTGTATACATTTCAGTATGTGACGTATGTTTTCCCTTCTGCCAGCTGAACGAGCGAGGCTACTGCACAGGCCACGAGCCTGACTCCATGGAGTTCAGCTCCCTGGGCGGCTGGGTGGCGACCAGAGCATCCGGCATGAAGAAGAACATCTATGGCAACATCGAGGACCTGGTGGGTTCATGCGTCACGCACCAAAACAGAGTCTTGAAACTTGGATAAGGAGGTTTGATAGCCACTCTCGTTCAGGGGTTGAAAGAAGTCCACTGGTCAGTGACTCTGGATGTGTTCACAAACACGTCAACACTTTGTTTGTTTATTTATTGATTGCAGTATTCATGTCTCAGCTTTTTGATTGCGGTTTGTAAGAGGATTTAAAACTCACCATTTGCTATTTCAGAACTTTCATTTGCATTCATAGCCTCAGATCCACTTTCAGCTAGCGTAACTACAGAAGAAGTTGGCACCAGTGCTGCAGTGCAAGTGCATATATCAGTCAAAATGACAAAGTAAATTTTATCTAGATTACATCAAGGTGAAGCACATAGCACCATTAAACACATAGTGCCATTAAGCTTTTGCTATGCTACCCTTAGCGTCAGACCAAGGCCTATTGGGCCTCTTCTGCTGTTTATCCCTCAGTGCTCAGTGGACTGATGTAGCCTACCTGTGCTCTCCCCCTGTAGGTGGTGCACATAAAGATGGTGACACCCAGAGGAGTGATTGAGAAGAGCTGCCAGGGCCCACGCATGTCCACCGGCCCCGATGTGCACCACTTCATACTGGGCTCCGAAGGTGAGGCTTCCATTGGTCAGAGAGTGTGTTATTGGTGGATTGTGTGTGTGTGTGTGTGTGTGTGTGTGTGTGTGTGTGTGTGTGTGTGTGTGTCTCCCATATCATCTCTGTGTGTTCTCTGTTTGTCCACTGTTGGTCAGAGAATGTGCATGTAGTGTGCATGTAGTGGGTGTGCATGCATGTGTGTGCCCCATGTTATTTTCTGTATGTTTGCCCGCCATTGGTCAGACAGTGTACGTGTGGTGTATAGTACATGGTAGAACATATGCACATGTGAGTGGTGGCTGTGTGTCTATATGTGTATAATTTCTGTGTTGTTTGCTTTTTGCCTGTGAGCATGTGGGCGCTCTGAGGTGGGGGGTAGGTGTTGATGAGTCGGGTGTTTGTTTGCCACAGGGTCAGGTGAACAGTAACTAGGATACCAGCTGTAGCAGAAAAAAAACAAACAAGCGAGAAATAAAGCACCTCTGGTAGGTCAAAGACAGGGGCACGCTGGCACACCATCCCCCATGTTCAGCTCCATGTCCTTGTGCCGAGGCCCAGGGAGAATTCTGCCTGCCATATGCCAGGGCCCTACCCGCTACAGCGAGGGTGCAGGGACCGCTGGCACCGCTCCCCACCCCAAACATCTGTGGGAGCACCCCCCACAACAAAGCCCCACAATCTGCTCCGCAGCGCCTTGTGCCACACACACAGCCCCCCCATTTGGATTCATTACTGCACCCCAATTTTCTCTTTTCTTCAAACAAAATACATCTGCCAACCTGGACTACGTGAATGTTTCATTAACTGTAATTATCTCATTTGAACGTCCTTCATTTCAGTTGTTGGGGTGAGGGTGGGGTGGTGTGTGTGTGTGTGTGTGTGCTGTGTGTGTGTGTGTGTGGGGGGGGGTAGCGTTGTTGAAACTTTTAAAAGAAGTTAATGTAGCCTCATTCCAGGTCTCTATAGTGGTGTGCTTTGCTAGCTTTATCTGCCTAGATTGGATGGCTGCCTTCTATAAAAGCAGGCTGTAAGTGATCCTGGCATGAGCCCTGGTGATGTAATGGAAGGCAACGGGCACAATAGCTTTGTTTCACCCCGACACCACATGTTCCTTCATCACAGTTTAAACCGTCATGTTATTTTACACTGAGGGTTCACACTAAATAGTCAATCTGATTAAGCCCTGCTCTTGTTAGTTAGCTGTGCACATTTCATGGTCTGAATATGCACAGTGAAAAAGGAGATCTTCTGGAAGATTATAAAAAGTGCTCTTCTCTGTTCAGCCATTACAGAGAACAGTGCAAAAGTAAGCTATAAAAGTAAGATATGAGGAACTCATATATACACTGAAGGAATCATTAGGACATCAACATAAACATCAGCCAGACAGCCATCAGACACTTAAGTGCCTACAGGCTCATGGTGTTGGCCTCTGACTCCACTGTGGTGAGCTCCACTTTAGCCGTAGGCTGGTGGATAGCTCACCCAGGGAGAGCAATGCATTGTGGGGGGGCCGGGGGGGCGCCTGTGGCGTTTGTCCGTGCCTCATGTAGAAATCTCCTGCTTCTCAGTGGGATGCCATTCAAAAACTCCATCCCAGAAAAAAAGAAGAGAGAGAGAGAGAACTTGACATCGCAGCCGCACCAACGTGCTCTGCATGCTAAGTTGCCGGCCTTTTGTGTGCGCGCTGGAGAATTACTGCAACCTTTTCCGCTCCTCATTGACTGGGGAATGGGTTTGTTTTAGCCCCTCTTAATCTCCCCGACCTTGGAGAAGAATGGCCTGGAACATTAAAGGACAGAGGCTCGATCCATGGGCCGAGGGCTCATTGAGAAAGATCGGAATAATCAATGATAATCAGTTTGTACTCTCTAACGTCCCATCCCCACCCCACCCCCTATAACCACCAGCGCTTTAACTCCTCTTCCTCCTCTTCCTCCTTTTTAATGCAGATGTCTGCTGCTGGTCAGTGCTAAGCTTATCTAAGGATAGGGAAGTTAATGCAGTGTGAAACAGCCATCCAGGCCTGTTAAAAGTTTGATTGCAGAACTGTCTACGGAAAGGTGGCATCTTATGCCAGACTGTTAACCTTTTTTTTCTTCCAGCCAACAAAGTGTGGGTGTGTGGGTGTGTGTGTGTGTGTGTCTGTCATCCGCTTCCTAAGTCCTCTTGCAGACTGAGGAAAACAGCTGAAGTTCTACTGGATTTAACTCCTTTATCCACCGGCAAACACTGGTCACAGCTGGAGGTGTTAGGCAATAGACGTCTGGGTGGACAATTGTTTGTTTGTTTGTTTGTTTGTTTGTGTGTGTGTGTCTGTCTGTGTGTGTGGTTTGATGTGAATATTGACCTTCCAGAAAGCACACAAGTGGCTGGTGGCCTGTAGTGCAGTGAAGCACAGGGTGCTTGGACTGTGCTGGTCAGAATAAGGTCTGTGTGTGTGTGTGTGTGTGTGTGTGTGTGTGTGTGTGTGTGTGTGTGTGTGTGTGAGAGAGAGAGAGAGCTGGACTACATTCTGCGTTGTGCCACCAGAGAGCAGCATGCCGAGGCGCATTAAGGGCCTCATTAACAGGCATGTCATGCACAGGAGGGGCGCCTAATGGAATTGGCTGTGCCGGGTTTCTCCGCAACCACTAAGCAGTGAATGCCTTAATTAACAGACAAACGCATATGGCTCTCTGTGCGTTGGATGTTTTCGCGTTTAAAATGTCACACACATTGATGAGCTTCCACGAGAATTTATCCTTTGAGCTTGTCACTTTTCATTTCATCAACATATTGACAAATGTGTTGCGCGTGTCTCCCCTCAGTGCTTTTTATAGTAGCCACATACCGCCGTTCCTGTTGCACACAGAATTAACCTGTGCGTCTTTGATGAAGATCGATATTTTCTCAAATTAATCATCAATCATAAAACATTCAGATGCTCATTAGCCTCACATCTGGATTTTGTTTGTGCTGTAATGGGTTCTGTAATTGCAGGGGTATCGGACGCTGACAGGGGGGTGAGCTCCTGTTCAGCCTCCTTTCAGACCAGAATTATGAACTAGTGGCAGAATTATGAAGGGGCTTTTACAGCTGAGCTTATCACTATTTACAGTGATCTCGTTAAGATGAAAGCACCATTAGTGCTGTGTGCTGGGGCTCTGAGCTTTTCTTTATTGAGCCAGTTTGTCCGTGTGCAGGGGGAGCAGTAAACAGGCCTCATTGGCATGTTTATTACATGGTCGGGGCCATTTGCGCTCCGTATTTCTTGTGTCGTTCTGACGCAACGCCGGCCGCAGCACTGGCATGTAGCTTGTCATCTTTCATCGCCACATCCCGTTCCTTTATTTATTTATTTATTTATTTTTGAGACAGATGCTGGGTTTTGTCATGAACACCAGACAGTGTTTTATTTTCGTTATTTATTTATGTGTGTGATGTCTGCCTAGAGAATGTTTCTGGCAACCCTGAGCTGATTCCTTCATGGAAAAAAGCTTTTTGCTGTGGAAAGTCCTGATGCTGGTGTATTCTGTTCTTGGGCTCACCTTGGAGCAGGATTCCCTAAAGACATGCTCCGTTTTTTCCAGGACGAGAGAGGGAGAGAGAGAGAGAGAGAGAGAGAGAGAGCAAGAGACCCCTTTGTTTAAATGACCACAGAACATGACCCTCAACGATACAGATGCAGATGACGGTGGCTGGGGTCGGGACTCCCGCTAAGAAGACCTGTATAAGTTTTAATGGTGGCTGTGGTCTGAGCCGCCACAGGCCATTGATATGGCTCACGGTTGTTCCCTTCCCTCTTGTCACGCCGATAAATCTCTTCTCGCCAGCAGCTCAGCCTGGCAAACGAAACCAGATCACCTGTGTGACCTGTGTGAGCTGTAGCCTAACCGCCTCCAGGTCTCCAGCAGAGTGCTAAGGACGGAGATATACATTACATGAATACGGTTTAGGTCCAATATGCGTCTCATTCCTGTCACCGAGCACACGTCCCTTTCATTTCCTCTCTCCCACCAGTCTCTCTGGACTCCCAGAATCCTTTGTGAGGTCTCTAAAGCTGGAAGATATTATTTAGGTATTATTTAATGTTTTATGGCATACTCAACCTCTCTCTCCCTCTCTCCCTCTCCTCGTTCCGACTCAGGAACCCTTGGAGTTGTGACTGAGGTCACCATGAAGATCCGGCCAATGCCCGAGTACCAGAAGTACGGCTCTGTGGTCTTCCCAAATTTCCAGCAGGGCGTAGCCTGCCTGAGAGAGGTGGCCAAAAAGGTGAGCTACCCTATTGAACAATGGGCCTGATTCACCTGTCTTCCGAAGAATTTTTTTTTTTTATTTGTTCTTAAATTTGTTCTAAAAATTTTGGTAAATACACACAGTGAATAGTTTACTGGGACTCAAACCACACACGTCAAATCCAATCCTTTTTTTTAATTATTATTTCATGGAACTGTAAATTGATTTGATTGATTTGCTCCACATTAGTTTTACTGCCACTAATCTTGTGGTTCTTGCCACGTCCCACAGTAACATTGCTCCCATTACTTTGGTCAAGAGAATTCCCTGTTGAATGAGCAGATTGTCTGTGATGACTGCTCGTCTCAGCTGTGTAAATCTGACTGTGTAGCTCTAGTTGCTGATTCAACGCTTTTATTGATGAGCGCATGTTTTAAGATGCCGCCCTCATTACCACTGCTGAAACAGAGACCATTTCCAAAGCACACAATTAGGATATTGATTGTTTCTCTTGTAGTCAGAGGTGAGCTGTAATCCGCCCTAAAGTTGCCTTGTTCACTCCTGAGGAATAAACTTTTATCACACTTCCGTTTTATCCCTGCCGTCTCTTAACCTCATACCCGCCTGAAGATATTTTTTTCACTAGCTTTGTTTTAGTTTAGCCATCCTGAACTTCTAATTTTGATTCGTACAGTCTCAAAGTCTTTACAGCACTGGAAATTTCACTCTGAGTTTCTGTTAGTTAATTGACATTTGTTAGATAATCTGTCCACCGAGCACTTGCAACATATCAAAAGATGCTGATTAAAAAGCATTTTGTATCTGTGTATGGTCACAGTATACAATGGTACTGATGTGTCAAAGCTTTGAGGGTATGTGCAACTGGACTGCTGTGGCAGGAATATCCTCTACAGTGGTTACCTGTAAACAAAATAAATGTGTTCTCTAATAGTTATTTTTACAAAATTTCTTGACTAGCCTTTTGTGTGCTGAGACGATGTAGTTTTAGATCTAGCTCTAGATTTGAATCGTGAAAAAATGTTAAAAAAAACTATGCTGTGCTTTCTGTTTTCCGTTCAGCGTATTGTATGGTATCTTCTTTTCCCCTACATCAATAGACATCAATAGACGTTGGTATAAACTGTATTAATTGATCTTTCACATTTTTCTGTCTCTTTTCTCCTTTACATCTTTTTTAGAGGTGTGCCCCTGCATCCATTAGGCTAATGGACAATGAACAGTTTCAGTTTGGTAAGTAATCAGGCATGCATTAGCACTGAAACTACATTTACTTTGGCATTTTGGCCATTTTCAGTTGCTAGTTTGCCAATTATATTGAAATAGAGTTTGCCGAGAGTCTTGCCTTTAGTCTGTAAAGTTCTTGTGCAAGCGGTGCTTAAATGAAGTCTGGGTGAGACATGGAACAGGGAGCGGCGTTTTGAGCCATAGTATATTGTTTTCATGAGATCTGTCTGGGAAGGAGAAAACAGGGGGGAAAGGAGGGGGGAGGGAGGGATGAGTGAGGGAGCGCATCTGAAGACAATGGGAAGCATGGGGGTTGGTAGCACAGCTGTTGCCATGGGAACCCGTGCCCGGGCTTGGCTGAGGTGGCGCAGCGTGGCGGTAGACGGTGAGTGACAGAGCCACAGCTCTCCCGAGGGGCCTCTGTGGCACGGGCAAACCCCTGGAGCAGAGCGGAGTGACGGGGCCGGTGGCAGCGCGACAGGACGCGGCAGAGGCATCCATTAGCACGGCACTGAGATGGAGAACAGAAGCTCTCTGCTCGCGCTTCAGGACACTCAGTGTGCAGGGTGGCAGCATGGCATGCAAGTCAGGCTGTGTGTGTGTGTGTTTGTCTGTGTGTGTGTGCAATGGACCTGATTCTGTGCGCGCTTGTCTGAATACCAAAGCTGTTCGTCGGCTGGTGTGTAAAGCAGGCTAACCAGTCCAGGTGCAACTCGGTATGTGATCATGCCTCCCATGTAAACAGATGAACATCTTCTTGCTAAAGCTTCCTGCTTCCTTCTCTGTCCTTGTGTTTTTTTTTCACCAATTACTGTCTGGCAAAATCCTCTTAATTAACCTTAAATGAATGTTACCACATGGTACCACATAAGCCTGTAGTTACATAGGTACATGTGATATGCATGTTTAACTTAAAACATTTCTTTTATTTTGAGTCCCTCCATCTTCTTGTCTCTAATTGGCACATGACCGTTAAAAGGGTATGTATTTTTTATGATGCGGAGCGGTTTAATTTTGCATGACATCATTTATCTACGAAGTCCATCACCCTCTGCTGTCTAGTATGAAGTTAAATTGATCATTATTTCACTGGCTGAGCAGTCGAACACACAAGGAAGGTGGGGGTAGGGGGTGGTTATAGACAATGAAAAATAGCCTTGGCAACAATTAAAGCTCTCCTTTTATATTGGAGTTTTTACTGCGTTATTTTGCACAGAAATCTGGCGCGGTGCATCGGGCGTTTGCCAGACATCTCTGGAAAGTTCCACCGTCTCCAGGGAGCTCATTATCTCGCCTGTATTTCCACGTTTTTCACAGACTATGCACTTCTTAGCATTAAGCAGGCAGGCCGAGGAGAGGAGAGGAGAGGAGAGGTGAGCGTAGCATAGCGTAGCTCGGTGATCCGAGCGCGGCGCTAATAACCGAGACGCCCGAGCTCGGCCGTGCCTCCTCTGCTTTATTAATGGCCATCCTCCCTTCTTAATCACCCTGAGCGTCCGACAGGAAGGGGCCTGATTAATCCTCCGTCCATTGAAGGGGGGCGGGCACTGCCACATAGACTTCAGTCTATGTGATCACACAGACAAGGAGTAGCTGTTCAATTTAAAAACGCGCCAGTCACCCCGCCTCACTCTCCCCCTCGGAACGTGATGGTGTCTGTCTGCTCATGTTTGCTTCAAGATGGGCATGGGTGTTATAAACGACTTTGACTTAGATGGCAGGTTATGTTGCACAAAGGAATCTTCACTTCCCATTAAAGAGTGTTGTAGTTTCCCCAGTTTGAACTTCCCATTAAACATCAACTATGAATCCAATCCAGCCCTTTAAAGAGTTTAAGAATGAATATGTAACACTTTAAGAGTTGAGTAACTGTTCTGTTAACTTTGCTAACCTCAGTAAGTGAGGTTCTGGATCAGTGAGCAGTGAGACCTCTGGGATCTTGCAGCTGATCTCAAGTGGAAGCAATGAGCCTACTAAGTGATGGAAAAACGTGAGGAGGCCAGCAAAACAAATGCTGGGTTAAGAGTCTCTCTCTCTCTCTCTCTCTCTCTGCATGGCTGTGGATACATGTTTGCGTGATTGATAACTATCCCAGCTGCAGTGGACCAGTGTTTTTGGTCGTGCCCCCCCAGCATGTCCAATAGTGAATAAATCAGAATGCGTGGTTGAGGAAGACGGATATCACGGTGTCACACTCACTTCCCCCTTCAGAGCCCCCAGTGATTTATGAGCCTTGCCCCTCCCCTCCCTCCACACTCATACACACATATACACGCTGCCCCTCTCCTTGGCAAAGTTATTCAAATGTTGCCATTTATTTTCCTCCTATTGTTTTAGTGACCAGCCCTATCTGACACGTAAGTCCAGTATGGATATCCGCAGGAAGTGAATACGGAAGATGGGGTGCCGAGTGTGTTCTGAGTTAGAGAGCACGATACAAGTACTTTCTGTATGTTTGCGTTCAAGTGGAGAGGTGCCATTGTTGATGTTGAGTTAGTGCTGTAACACTTGAGTGTGTTTGGTGTTGTTGCAGGTCATGCTCTCAAACCCCAGGTGTCCTCCATCTTCACCTCCTTTCTTGACGGCCTCAAGAAATTCTACATCACCAAGGTAACAAGGGAGGAGGGGCACACAGGTGTATGGTGAGGTCATTTTTGTTGCTCTTAGAAGCACCCTTAAAAGCCATCTTCTTCTCCTCTCTGCCCCCCACCCCTCAAAAAAAAAGTTTAAAGGCTTCGACCCGCACCAACTGTGTGTGGCCACACTGCTGTTCGAGGGCGACCGCGAGAAGGTCCTGCAGCACGAGAAGCAGGTCTATGACATCGCAGCCAAGTTTGGGTGAGCAGCAGCACTCTTACAGTCTTTCAGATCATTACTGTCTGAAGTCTTTGAGCGAGTCTTTCAAATCTCTACTGTCTAAAGTCTTTAAAAATCACAACTGTAGAGTGACATGAGCCTGTCATGTCATGATGTTTATAATGAATATGAATGATACATTTTTAAATGTTCATGACCATTGTCATTAATTGTGATACAGTTTTTGTAAGGTAAAGTTGACACTGTTTGGGATGCAGACATTGCAAAAACCTAATGGCACTTAATGACAAGTCATGAATATTTCAAGTGTCATTAATGTTCATGACACGTGTCATGTCGTGTTTATGACGGGCTCGTGTCTCTCTTATGTCGACACCCTGTTACCTTGAAAGTTAGTTAAGTGACAGAGGACTGAAATAATTTAAGTTATGCAGGGTTGTGGTGGTAGGGCTCCTAGTAAAGGCAGGAAGAATGGGTTTGGATGTGCCACACTAAGCCCCTGTGCCGCCCGCCTACCTGGCCCAGGGGCTGCTGGGAAGGTGTGTTTGGAGAAGTGGGCTGAGTCTAAATGGTGGCATGATGGATCGCCTGTGACCATCTCCCTGTCAGGCCCACTTTGGTGTGTGTGTGTGTGTGTGTGGTGGTGGTGGGAAGGAGGACGTCTCACTTTGGGAAGAGACCTGAGTAATGGGGGGGGTCCGCCGGAGTCCAGGCCCACATCCCTCCCACACCAGCCCCCCTGCCTGATTGATTGATGGCCCAACCAATCGATAGCGGCCCCCCTGCTGGAAATAAGTTATCTATCAGCCAGTAGAGGATCGCCACTCAGTCATTGCTTGCTATCAGAAGACTGCCCTCTCGTGGTGTCCTCTGTGTGTGTGTGTATGTGTATGTGTGTGTATGTGTGAGAGAGAGAGAGAGAGCGTAGGGTTTGTATCAGTTTGAGTCCATGTGTGTGTGTGTTTAACCTTTAGCTGGGGCATTAACCTTGAAAGATAAAGTGATATCTCCCAGACACTCTTGCGGCTTTGGCTTCTCTTGTGTAGGCATTGAACTCCTCGGCTTCACTTTGAAGTTATTGTGAAAGTTCAGGGTTTGGTGACTGGAAAGATAGCATGGGTGTGTGTGTATGTGTATGTGTGTGTGTACATATATGTACATGTGCTTGTGTATTTGTACACATCTGCTAAGGCGTCTTCACACACTGCAGGTAGAAAAGTTCAATGCATCATACACTTACCTGTGCATGTTTTTAAGGCTGTTCCTCCTACTTTGCAGTTGGTGGGAAAGT